>JAAOOA010001024.1:62500-145000 GCA_012861695.1 Trematomus loennbergii
GACAACGTTTTTTCTGTCCTTTTAAAGGTCACCTATCATGCTATTTTTAGGCAACAGCATAGGTCTCAGATATATAAAAATATATTAAAAACATGTCTATGAAGTGTTTTGCTCAAAACCAAACAGATCACCCATTCTAGCCATGCCTCATCCCTCTATTTCACTTCCTGTTTCAAAAGTGCTGATTTGGGTATAAAGCTTTAAAAAATTAGGGGTCTGAGCTCATGTGGGACCCGGCAGCTACTGTCTAAACTAAATGCTGCCGTGATGAAACACCATATCATGGATTATCAAGGATTCTCTCTGAAACAGTATGGAGCTCAAAGGCTTTCTCTCTTGCCGGTTATACCACAAGGTGAGTTCCTTTTTATTTCCTGCTTCTTCACACACATGCTCTCCAGTACAGGTTAGCTCTGAGTGTTAGCGATGCTAATGTAAACACCGACCATATTACGTCCAAAACAGTCGGGCATTGTTTCTGATAGCAACTTTCTGATAGGCCGTGGGTCCACATTTCAGATATTACGTCATATCGGACGCAAATCTGGATCAGCTCCGTTTTCCCCGTTTTTAGAGATTGGGTACGGAGGAAAAGAGAGAGGGTTTTATTTTCTGACGCTGCGTGAGTTCCCTGACACACCGGGGACACATGTTGATGTATAGAAGACATCACAAAGTGCATTTTGCATGATAGGTCCCCTTTAAGTAGGAACCAAACCAATTTAGAACTGTTGCCGAAACTCCCATCCAGTTTTCTAGTCGGTCTCGCAATATGTTGTGGTCGACGGTATCAAACGCAGCGCTGAGATCTAATAATACTAACACTGATATTCTGCCACTGTCTGTGTTTAAATGGATGTCATTTAAGACTTTAACAAGAGCAGTCTCAGTGCTGTGGTTTGGTGGAAAGCCTGACTGGAACACATCAAAACCGTCATTTAAAAGCATGAAATGACTCAGCTGTTGAAAAACTACTTTTTCAATAATTTTGCCTAAAAAAGGAAGGTTTGGCCGGTTGTAACATAAGAGTGCAAATAATCAAGGTTCAAGGTTCTTTATTCAGTCATACGAACATAGCTACAGTGTAGTTATGCCGATGAAAATCTTGTGTCACAGGCTGACTGGATTGTGATCAGTTCCATATAATATCTTTCATATTCCTGCAGGGAACGGCGGATTTGGAGCGAGAGGACGAGGAGGAGATGGAGGACAGCGGGGACGTTTTAGACGACAGCAGCTCGAGTCCCTCCAGCACCTTGAAGAACTATCCGCTCACCTGCAAAGTCCTCTACTCCTACAAGGTACAGTAGAAAGCTTCCATGTCACTGTTGTTGTTGTTTTTTACATTACACAAACACAACCGAACATTCCCAACATTAGACATATGGCAGATTACAAAAATGCTAACAAATCTATAAAATAAAAAGTATCCAGTTGCTAGAAATCATTTAGCTTTCAGTTTAGTTTTTTAACAAATGCTGTTTCCTTGTTTGCAGTCGTCGCAGCCAGATGAGCTGACCATCGAGGAGCAGGAGATCTTGGAGGTCATTGATGACGGAGACATGGAGGACTGGGTCAAGGTGCACTAAATATACATTCACTAATTCAAGTTAAGCATGTTTGATATCAAGCTAAAAGGGCTATTCATTTAGAATTGGAAGTATAATGTCTCAGAAGTATGTAGCTACTAATACACAAAAGTACTCGGTTGGATATCCCTGCTGCAGAATATTTCAACCCGAGCTCATTGTGTTTATTTGATGAGCTGTGGACTTTCCCACTGAAACTTAATTATCAATCTTTCAGTGTGTGTAGAGCAGGGACGTGCACAGACATTTTAGGGGGCGGGTGCTCAGTGAGAAAAAGGGCACTTCCCATAATCAGTTATTTAAAAAAAAGTTAAATATAGTTGCACATCTCTGACTTACTGACCAATTTATTTGAATACCCTCACACTCACGCAATTGTTTAATACTCAGCAGAATTCTACAAAATAATCAGCTAACACAGAGACAATGGTCTTCTTTAGTATTCACTACGCACAAGAGCAGACAACAAACTAGTGAAATTAATAGTTATCCAACAATCAAAATTCTGAAGTTAATGTTTAAGGACATTCAGGCAAAAAGATCGTTTTTTCATGTACTTGTTATTTTGGTCTATTTTGCTTCCATGTTTTCTTTCACTCTAATGGAAATAAAACTTCCAAGAAACACATATAAATGGTGTTCGTTTTACTATGTCTGAATTCATCTATACATTTAAATCTGCATTTAAACATAACATTTCCGGGGAAATACTGACTTGACGTAAGTAACTATCTGGGGAAGTTGTGAGGTGATATGTTTTTTTAGTTTGATCCTTTTCACCTGAAATGCCTCGGTAACTGCATGCAGATTAGCGCTACGGAACTTCACAGTCTAATCTCCCGACCTCATATTTTGTATTCAATCAATATATTTCTGCAAAGGGAAACTGTGCGCAAACAGCAGTAGATATATATTCATTTATAAAAATTTTAAAAAGGCAGGGGCTCAAGCCCACTTTGATGTCTATGTGTGCACGTGCCTGGTGTAGAGAGATCGAAATACCGTTTCCACATTCCGAATACAAAAACAAATATATATAAAAATATGTATAGAAATATGTATATGTATATACCTATACACAATCAACAGACACATTTATACATATGCACACATTAAGACAGTCACTTCAATATCTTTGAGAAATGTACATTAGTGCAAGATTGTCCATAGCAGCGTAAAAAGTGTCTGGTGCTGGATTTGAGTGTCTGTGTGGGGTGTTAAAGTCCAGTGGAGGGAGGGGGGAGAGTTCAGCCTCCTGACAGCCTGTGGGAAAACTGTTCTTTAGTCGGGTGGTGCTCGACCTCGGCTTGAAAGTGTATATTTTCTGCATTTTCTCCAGGCCAGAAACCGCAGTGGGCTGGTGGGTTACGTCCCGGAGAAATACCTGCAGCTGCCCTCCTCCAACAGTCTGCTCAGCATGCTGCAGGCTCTCGCTGCTCTGGACGCTCGCTCTCACTCCTCCAGTAACTCCACCGAGCCGGAAACTGAACTCCCGACAGGATCCGTCAACGGAGACTCCAGCGGTGAGGGAAAAATTATGTTTTCATATTCCATTTAGTCCTATTTTCTGTTAGAAAAATATCACTGGTCACCGGCTTGAGCTTCAATCTCAGGATCCATGTATCTGTGATCCTCTCCAGAATGGAAGTAGTCATCACATACAGAGCATCAACTAGTTCCTGAACAGTGTCCTTCACATGCTGATATCCAAGAGAGGGAGTTACACAGTCACAAGATGGAGGAATAGAAAGCAGTATTCAATGTTTACTTCAGATTAGCTCCACGTCAGAAATGAGCATGCTTGTCATATGTCTTCTCCATAGAGGCTGAATCATCATGTTAATCACATAGCTATCATATGCCTCAAACAGTCCTGATGCTCTTCTAGGTAATCATACATCCTGTCATGTTCACAGCTACAGTTGGGATACCTTTGTATCATGTGTACTCTGATATTGGAAGAGTACATTCAGTGTTTTCCCAACAGTTTCTCAACCTGTCCTCCTCTTGCTGCAGTGTCGTTTGCGAAGGCGCTGTACGACTACGCGGGACAAACAGAGGACGAGCTGTCGTTTCCGGAAGGCGCCATCATCCGGATCCTGAGCAGAGAAACCCACGAGGATGACGGTTTCTGGGAGGGGGAGTTTAACGGGGTTGTTGGTGTTTTCCCCGCCGTCCTAGTGGAGGATCTGACTTGCGGTAGCGAGAACGGAGACGGACAAAAAGATGGCGGCAGTGCACAGGTGTGTTGGAAGTAGTCTCTTAGTCGAGACCACCTTATCCGAGACCAAGACATTACCAAGACCGGAGAGTACCAAGACCAAGACATTACCAAGACCGGAGAGTACCAAGACCAAGACATTACCAAGACCGGAGAGTACCAAGAGACCAAGACATTACCAAGACTGGAGAGTACCAAGACCAAGACATTACCAAGACTGGAGAGTACCAAGACCAAGACATTACCAAGACCGGAGAGTACCAAGACCAAGACATTACCAAGACTGGAGAGTACCAAGACCAAGACATTACCAAGACCGGAGAGTACCAAGACCAAGACATTACCAAGACCGGAGAGTACCAAGACCAAGACATTACCAAGACCGGAGAGTACCAAGACCAAGACATTACCAAGACTGGAGAGTACCAAGACATTACCAAGACCGGAGAGTACCAAGACCAAGACATTACCAAGACGGAGAGTACCAAGACCAAGACATTACCAAGACCAAGACATTACCAAGACCGAGAGTACCAAGACCAAGACATTACCAAGACTGGAGAGTACCAAGACCAAGACATTACCAAGACCGGAGAGTACCAAGACCAAGACATTACCAAGACTGGAGAGTACCAAGACCAAGACATTACCAAGACCGGAGAGTACCAAGACCAAGACATTACCAAGACTGCAGAGTACCAAGACCAAGTCAAGACATTACCAAGACTGGAGAGTACCAAGACCAAGACATTACCAAGACCGGAGAGTACCAAGACCAAGACATTACCAAGACTGGAGAGTACCAAGACATTACCAAGACCGGAGAGTACCAAGACCAAGACATTACCAAGACCGGAGAGTACCAAGACCAAGACATTACCAAGACAAGACATTACCAAGACGGAGAGTACCAAGACCAAGACATTACCAAGACTGGAGAGTACCAAGACCAAGACATTACCAAGACTGGAGAGTACCAAGACCAATACATTACCAAGACCGAGAGTACCAAGACCAAGACATTACCAAGACTGGAGAGTACCAAGACCAAGACATTACCAAGACCGGAGAGTACCAAGACCAAGACATTACCAAGACTGAGAGTACCAAGACCAAGACATTACCAATACCGGAGAGTACCAAGACCAAGACATTACCAAGACCGGAGAGTACCAAGACCAAGACATTACCAAGACCGGAGAGTACCAAGACCAAGACATTACCAAGACCGGAGAGTACCAAGACCAAGACATTACCAAGACTGCAGAGTACCAAGACCAAGACATTACCAAGACCGGAGAGTACCAAGACCAAGACATTACCAAGACCAGAGAGTACCAAGACATTACCTAGACCGGAGAGTACCAAGACCAAGACATTACCAAGACCGGAGAGTACCAAGACCAAGACATTACCAAGACCAGAAGTACCAAGACATTACCTAGACCGGAGAGTACCAAGACCAAGACATTACCAAGACCGGAGAGTACCAAGACCAAGACATTACCAAGACCAGAGAGTACCAAGACATTACCTAGACCGGAGAGTACCAAGACCAAGACATTACCAAGACCGAGAAGTACCAAGACCAAACATTACCAAGACCGGAGAGTACCAAGACCAAGACATTACCAAGACCGGAGAGTACCAAGACCAAGACATTACCAAGACTGGAGAGTACCAAGACCAAGACATTACCAAGACCGGAGAGTACCAAGACCAAGACATTACCAAGACCGGAGAGTACCAAGACCAAGACATTACCAAGACCAGAGAGTACCAAGACCAAGACATTACCAAGACTGCAGAGTACCAAGACCAAGACATTACCAAGACCGGAGAGTACCAAGACCAAGACATTACCAAGACTGCAGAGTACCAAGACCAAGTCAAGACATTACCAAGACTGCAGAGTACCAAGACCAAGTCAAGACATTACCAAGACTGGAGAGTACCAAGACCAAGACATTACCAAGACTGGAGAGTACCAAGACCAAGACATTACCAAGGCTGGAGAGTACCAAGACCAAGACATTACCAAGACCGGAGAGTACCAAGACCAAGACATTACCAAGACCAGAGAGTACCAAGACCAAGACATTACCAAGACTGCAGAGTACCAAGACCAAGACATTACCAAGACCGGAGAGTACCAAGACCAAGACATTACCAAGACTGCAGAGTACCAAGACCAAGTCAAGACATTACCAAGACTGCAGAGTACCAAGACCAAGTCAAGACATTACCAAGACTGGAGAGTACCAAGACCAAGACATTACCAAGACTGGAGAGTACCAAGACCAAGACATTACCAAGGCTGGAGAGTACCAAGACCAAGACATTACCAAGACTGGAGAGTACCAAGACCAAGACATTACCAAGACTGGAGAGTACCAAGACCAAGACATTACCAAGACCGGAGAGTACCAAGACCAAGACATTACCAAGACCGGAGAGTACCAAGACCAAGACATTACCAAGACCGGAGAGTACCAAGACCAAGACATTACCAAGACCGGAGAGTACCAAGACCAAGACTTTAAGAGGGCGAGACCGAATCAAGACTGGAACCAGACTAGTGTGAATCCAACACTACATGATACACTTACAATACCATGTGTAAGATACCAGAGTCAATTTGATCTGAAAGACACACATACATAAGATATAAATTCTTTTCATATAAAAACAGAAACATAATATAAAACATCATAATATAAATGTTTCGGTATATAGGTCTAAGCAACAAACAAAAAACAAACCAACCAGGAACCACCTTTGTAGACAAACCACACAGGATGAAGGAAACCCTTTAACACACACACACACACACACACACACACATTCTCTCTCACACTCAGTAGTTTGCGCTCAGTGAAAGCCCTGTAAGCCATACACACACACGCACACACACACACACACACACACACACACACACACACACACACACACACACACATTTTCTCTCACACTCAGGAGTTTGCGCTCAGTGAAAGCCCGTAAGCCACACACACACACACACACACACACACACGCACACACACACACACACACACACACACATTCTCTCTCACACTCAGGAGTTTGCGCTCAGTGAAAGCCCTGTAAGCCAGCCACACACACACACACGCACACACACACACACACGCACACACACACACACACACACACACACACACATATCTCTCTCACACTCAGGAGTTTGCGCTCAGTGAAAGCCCTGTAAGCCAACCACACACACACACACATTTTGCGACATCTTCACTGCATGACCAGTTGAGTGTGTGTGAACGGGGTGGCGAGAGACGAGGGGGTAGCAGCCGGTATAGACCAGTGCCATGTTTACAAACAGTGCGGCGCATGAGGGCAAAGACAGGGCGTTTCACATCCAATCACATCTCCAGCAGCAGCCGTGGGCTCCACCATGGATGCATAATGAGACCGGTCTCGAGCACCAGCTGGAAGATATGCTTTATTTCTTTAAAAAGTCTGGCTTTATTTGCAGAATTCTTCCGTTCTCCTTCCTGATACTTATTGTAAGTCTCATTTCTCCCCTGCTGTTTTTCCAGGCGTCCCCCTCCCCGTTGGCTCAGATCGGAGGATCCCCTCGCAGCCCCTTCCAGCCTCTGCACAGCAGCCCCCTGCAGACCCCCACCCTGCAGACCCCCACCTCCACCCTGACCCCCACCCTGCAGACCCCCACCCTTTCCTCCCACTCTCCAGCCCCAGCCGCCTCCGCCTCCCCTACAGGACGACCCCCCTCCTACCACAACGGACACCACAGGCCCCCCCCAGCCCCCACAAAAGCCCCTTTCAGAGTAAGATTTACTGTTTTAAAGGTCACCTATTATGAAGAATCCCTCCCCTGTCTCTTCTACATCAACATGTGTCCCCTCTTCTTCATGTCTCTTCTACATCAACATGTGTCCCCTCTTCTTCATGTCTCTTCTACATCAACATGTGTCCCCTCTTCTTCATGTCTCTTCTACATCAACATGTGTCCCCTCTTCTTCATGTCTCTTCTTCATCAACATGTGTCCCCTCTTCTTCATGTCTCTTCTTCATCAACATGTGTCCCCTCTTCCTCATGTCTCTTCTTCATCAACATGTGTCCCCTCTTCTTCATGTCTCTTCTTCATCAACATGTGTCCCCTCTTCTTCATGTCTCTTCTGCATCAACATGTGTCCCCTCTTCTTCATGTCTCTTCTACATCAACATGTGTCCCCTCTTCTTCATGTCTCTTCTTCATCAACATGTGTCCCCTCTTCTTCATGTCTCTTCTTCATCAACATGTGTCCCCTCTTCTTCATGTCTCTTCTTCATCAACATGTGTCCCCTCTTCTTCATGTCTCTTCTTCATCAACATGTGTCCCCTCTTCTTCATGTCTCTTCTTCATCAACATGTGTCCCCTCTTCTTCATGTCTCTTCTTCATCAACATGTGTCCCCTCTTCTCCATGTCTCTTCTACATCAACATTTTCATCTAAAGTAACAGACAGAGAATCAGCACTTTGGAAACAGGGCTGAAACAGAGGGGATTATGGGTAATGCTGCAATGATCTGTTTGGTGTTTCAGCCAATCAGAGACAGGTTCTGTATATATCTGAGACCTATAATATATTGATGAAGAACAGTATGATAGGGGACCTTTAAGTGACGCTGATCTGTGCTCTCTGCTCTCTTCAGGTCCGGTCCAAGGCTCCCCTCAACCCCCCAAATACCCAGAGAGCAGCTCCGGCACCATTCGACCTGTGAGTGCACACACTCTATAGATAATTGACATCTTAGATAATTGTAATTAACAATTTATTGATTTGAGCCAGCGTAAAAACAGAAATGTGTATTGTTCTTGCATCTACAATTATTTGTATTATTACAATGTATTTCTATAGCACTACTGATACAAAGTGCTTCCAAATCAAAGCCAAGTATACTCTAAGGCAGGAGAAGTGGTTAAAACGATGGATATAAAAAGTGCAAAACGACACTTTTACTTGACTGCATTTCAAGAACTTAGGAATTATGCTCAATTTATGATTCAACAACTAGGGCTGCCCTCGACTGAAGACTTTTGCAGTCGACCAATAGTCGTCAATTAAGGTGATTAGTGGACTAATCGTCGCACATTTATGATACATTATGATTATAAATATATCTATTTTTAGTATTCTTTATTTTTTTTCCCAAAATGCTGTGTGTGTGTGTGTGTGTGTGTGTGTGTGTGTGTGTCTCTGTCTGTGTGTCTGCGTGTGTGTCTGCGTGTGTGTCTGCGTGTGTGTGTGTGTCTCTGTCTGTGTGTCTCTGTCTGTGTGTCTGCGTGTGTGTCTGCGTGTGTGTCTCTGTCTGTGTGTCTGCGTGTGTCTGCGTGTGTGTCTGCGTGTGTGTCTGCGTGTGTGTCTCTGTCTGTGTGTCTGCGTGTGTGTCTGCGTGTGTGTGTGTTCTGCGTGTGTGTCTGCGTGTGTGTCTCTGTCTGTGTGTCTGCGTGTGTGTCTGCGTGTGTGTCTCTGTCTGTGTGTCTGCGTGTCTGTCTGCGTGTGTGTCTGCGTGTGTGTCTGGGTGTGTGTCTCTGTCTGTGTGTCTGCGTGTGTGTCTGCGTGTGTGTCTCTGTCTGTGTGTCTGCGTGTCTGTCTGCGTGTGTGTCTGCGTGTGTGTCCTGTCTGTGTGTCTGCGTGTCTGTCTGCGTGTGTGTCTGCGTGTGTGTCTGCGTGTGTGTCTCTGTCTGTGTGTCTGCGTGTGTGTCTGCGTGTGTCTGCGTGTGTGTCTGCGTGTGTGTCTCTGTCTGTGTGTCTGCGTGTGTGTCTGCGTGTGTGTCTGCGTGTGTGTCTCTGTCTGTGTGTCTGCGTGTGTGTCTGCGTGTGTGTCTGCGTGTGTGTCTGCGTGTGTGTCTCTGTCTGTGTGTCTGCGTGTGTGTCTGCGTGTGTGTCTGCGTGTGTGTCTCTGTCTGTGTGTCTGCGTGTCTGTCTGCGTGTGTGTCTGCGTGTGTGTCTGCGTGTGTGTCTGCGTGTGTGTCTCTGTCTGTGTGTCTGCGTGTGTGTCTGCGTGTGTGTCTCTGTCTGTGTGTATGCGTGTCTGTCTGCGTGTGTCTCTGTCTGTGTGTCTGCGTGTCTGTCTGCGTGTGTGTCTGCGTGTGTGTCTGCGTGTGTGTCTCTGTCTGCGTGTCTGTCTGCGTGTGTGTCTGCGTGTGTGTCTGCGTGTGTGTCTCTGTCTGTGTGTCTGCGTGTGTGTCTGCGTGTGTGTCTCTGTCTGTGTGTCTGCGTGTGTGTCTCTGTCTGTGTGTCTGCGTGTGTGTCTGCGTGTGTGTCTCTGTCTATGTGTCTGCGTGTGTGTGCGTGTGTGTCTGTCTGTGTGTCTGCGTGTGTCTGCGTGTGGTCTCTGTCTGTGTGTCTGCGTGTGTGTCTGCGTGTGTGTCTCTGTCTGTGTGTCTGCGTGTGTGTCTGCGTGTGTGTCTCGTCTATGTGTGGAGAACATTTAGTTCTAGTTTTTATTATTCATATCTGAATATAACAACCCAATAAATACAAAAAATCCCTCAACTAATCGACTAATGAAAAATTGCTCGATTAAGACTTAATTACTCGACTCATGATGAATGGACTATTTGGGGGCAGCCCTAGCAACAACAAGACGAGATATATTAATAACTGGATGTTTGTTCAGGTCCGTGCCGCCCCCCCGCCCCCGAAGCAGCACCCTCGCGGCCAGGTGAAGCGCAGAGAGGAGGTGGAAATCACTCTGGTGTGAAGGCGTGGACACCCTGGAGGTGACGACTGTTTTTAAACCAGAGAGGACTTCTTCACGGCTCAGAACGCACTCCAGAGGAAACACCTGAAGGCCTTTTATCTTTCATCTCCTCACCGGGGTCAGTGTGCTGCAGAGGATCATTTGTGCCTTTCTCTGAACTATACTCGCATCCTTCAAAAAGAGCAGATATGATCCATTTTCTTCACAGTTACATCCTCTCTAATCATCATGTCCAGCTCTTCACAGTCCTGACTAAATGTATTGATAACAGACAGAATACCTGCTGTTAAGTGTCCTGAAATATCAGTCCTGGTATCGGTTTTCAAATTCTATGCTCATAGTAAATGATATAGTGATGACTGGCGGATAATACAATGTATTTTACCCATACAGTAAAACCTGTTAAATGCAATAATTAATAGAAAAGGTGATTCTGCTCCACACAGGGAGGATTTACGGATCAGTTATTGTCATTATGCTTTCTTGATTGCACAATGAAATGCAGTTTTAGCTAGGGCTGTGCAATTAATCGTATTTAATCTCGATTACGATTTTGGCTTGCAACGATTACGAAAACAATGTAATCGAAATAAAACGATTATTATTTTATAACATTTTTTTTTTTTATTAATTTTTTTTTTTAATTTTTATTGGCTTTTCAGTTTAATTATACTTAAAGTTCAGGGTAATCAACTGTTAAAAACATACTGTTTTTTCAATATATGGATGTTTTCAAAGTAAATGGATAATCGTTTTTAATAATCGTGATATCAATTATTGACCAAAATAATCGTGATTATGATTTTTGCCATATCGCACAGCCCTAGTTTTAGCCCAGTTTTTGTGTAAAAAGCAGCAACAAAAAACAATAGTGAATTCTCTGGGCAGATTATATCTCCAACATTAACATTAAAAACCAGCGAAACACTGTTTGCACAACTTTTGTGCTTCAATAATGTAAACAAAGTCTGCCTCCGCTCTTTCAACCGAGAGGCGTCGAGCAGAGAGCATAACATCGGCTTCTACTGTAAAAATGAGATTGATATTAACTTTAAGTCAAACCCTTTGTGAGAAAATGTATAATATGTTCCCAAAAAGCTTCAGATCCTTCAGTTATATGATTGGACAGAGTGATTTATACCCCATAAATAATGAGAAACACAATCATTATTACGAGAAAACCTGTAAATGGAGGGTTACAAAGTCATAACCTTCAGTATTGATGTCTTTTAATGAGGATATAAAAAGGGCCGGACAATATTATGTTAATATTGTGATATGAGACTCAATATCGATTCATTTCTTTGGTTCATAATATCAAATAATTTCCTGGTTTTGAAGGCTTCATTACTTCAAAGAAATGTCATTTTAAAGGTCCCATGTCATGGCCATTTCTACTGATCATGTTTCCATTGTTGAGGTCTACTAGAATATATTCACATTGTTCAATGTTCCAAACTCACATTGGTTTCTCAAACAGCGTCTCTGTATAGTCTGTGTATTCACTCTCTGTCCTAAACGGCTTGTTGGAGCTCCTGCCCCCCCCCCTCCCTGTGAGCCCAGTGGCCGTCTGCGAGACAGCGAAACCCAGCCCGAACACACACACACACCCGCAGCCTGGCTGGGAGTTTGTGTGTGTGCTCACACACCGACTCACAGCCTCGCCGCGTCCCGCCGTCTCAGGGAGGAGAAATCGGCGGAGCTGCAGCTGAGAAAACCGTGACTTAACGGCTCCACGGATTTGGTCCATCCAAACCTTCATAACACACAAGGGGACCGGTAATGACCGGAAAAGCATGACATGGGACCTTTAAATGTTTATTATTTGCCCCATTTAGTCATTTAAATCCACATTACAAATGATTATTCAGTTGGAAATCTAAAATATCTCTATCAAGGCATTATTAAAATATATATGTTGTTCCTACTGTGAAAGCAGCGATCTTCCATTATATATAAATATCAGGAAATATCTTTTAAAAAGTGTATATTAAGGATTTCAACCATATCGCCCAGTTGTCTCTCACTATATCACTTCCTGTGTGGCTCTGACTCTTTTATTTCCACGAGCTGTTTTTATAATTGGATTTCTTCTATGCAACACCTTCATCAGGACATGAAGCTCCAACAGGAAACCAAAAGTCTCCAAACACACACCACACACACCACACACTCACACACACACACTCGATCAAAACGGGACGAGGCTGGTCCTCTCCTCTGAAAAAAAACACAACAAAGGGAAAAGTGGCAATTTTTAGTTTAGATGGTTTCTGTCGGTCGGGAGAATCTCCTAGAAATCAAAATCCTTTTACCTTTTTAATTCTCAAACGTACGTTAGTTTCCTTTGCACCCGATGCGAGGAAAGTCCTAAAGGGAGAAGCGTAGAGCGCGCTTGTGTAGTCTAACGTTTCCTTTGTTATAAAATAAAGATCTAGAAATGTTATTCCAGCCGGTAGAAGTTGCCGGTTGCTTGTCGAGTTGCAGTTGGTGACAGTTTACACTGAGGTGCCGTTTATTAAACATGCCTTTATTTTTAAGGAGGGAAACATCCTGAGCTGCTAGCTGTCCGATTTAAAAAAAACAAAAAAAATCTATACTGTCATAGTGAAGCACTTTTTGATGTCTTCTTATTCCTTCTCAGTATTGTGGATGTGTGTTGAATATTTTGTGTACCTGCTATATTGGTATGAATACTTTCCTTTCTTTTATCTTGTGTTATTTAGCCTTAAATAGCCGTTGTAGTGTCTTTGATTGAGATGTGTTTTTGAAATAGTTTACAGAGAGCTTGGAGATGGATATCCGTACAAATACTAGCACCGCTTTTTTTTGTTTAGAATTAGGATTACTGTAAAAATGAAAACTATTCAAACCGTTTGTTTGAATTGGATCATAGGAAAAAGAGATATCTGTCAGCCGTGTTCTCGTTGAGATCTGAATGACATCAAACTTATTTTTGAAGTTTACCCTGTTGTATTGATGAAAACATATACAGTGGTCGGACTGAAGTTAAAGTCTGGATCAGAAATTCAGCGACAAACTGCCCACACTCACAAAGGGAGCTCTGCAGAGGCTGCTGAGCGACGTATTTACACCCGTGGATGTTTAACTGTATTTATTGTGTACAAATAAATGTGAAATAAAGATAGCTTAATGAACCAGAACAAACATGTCTCCAGTTTTTCTTTCTGTACCTGTTTTAATGTTTTCACTTAAGGGGGAGGCTGTGGCTCAGTGGGTAGAGTGCTGGATTCGAATCAGGGGGTGGCAAATTCAAACCCCACTGCAGTCAGCATGTCGTTGTGTCCCTGAGACACTTCACCCCACATTGCTCCTGTGGGGATTGTCCACAGTATTGAGTATGGAAGTCGCTTTGGATAAAAGCGTCTAACAAGTAATGTAATGTAACTAACAATGCTACAAAACAGTCAAATATTATCTTTAAACAATATAAATACCATTAGACTGAAAATCAAGACGGAGACAATATCTTTTTCAATACAAAAACAAGAAAAAAGGTCAATAATCAGATGAAAGAAAGGACTAGGAGTCATTTTTGAGCTTATTTCATTTGTTTTGACCATATAATAAGATGTTTTGTATCATATATTATACATTACACATAGGGCTGCTCAATTAATCGTATTTTAATCGCAATTACGATTTTGGCTTGCAACGACTTATGAAAACAATATAATCGAAATAAAACGATTTTCTTCTTTTTATTGGTTTTTCAGTTGAATTATACTTAAAGTCAGGGTAATCAACTGTTCAAAACATACTGTTCAAACATTTTTTTCAATAAATGGATGTTTTCAAAGTAAATGGATAATCGTTTTTAATAATCGTGATATCAATTATTGACCCAAATAATCGAGCAGCCCTACATTACACAATCCTTTTAGCAGCTGTGTCAAACTCAAGGCCCGGGGGCCACATCCGGCCCGTGACTTCATTTGATGTGGCCCCAAAGCTTGCAAAGAATATAATACATTTATTATACGGTTACATGTACTTTACAGAAGCAGTTGCCCATAAACTACATGTCCCAATGCATCTCGTTTTGTGACATGCGCACTGAAGAGACTTGCAATTATTTGCCCTGGACTTCTGCTTTCAGTAGTTATTTATGAAGTTATTATCCTATCCGATAATAATCCAAATCAGAGGCAATAATGTAATAAAATACATTATTTTATACATATATATTATATATTTATATAGTTACAACTGGCCCGCGTGAATTGGTTTGACACCCCTGCTTTATAGCTACTACAAGCAAATTATTCTTCAAGAGAGTAGTGCCTTTTCAAGGGAACGATTCTGGTAGTTTTTGTGCAGAAATGTCCAAACATTGATGTGTAATTACAGTTTGACTTACTTATCATATAACTGCAAATTCACTCAAAGAGATTCACAGTGAATTAAAAACTTGAAATACATCTTGAAAAAAAACCATTTCCAAAGACTAAAATCATTTTGTTACATAATAAACTGTGCCTGTTGAATGTATAAGCTGTCTCCACACTGACCTCTGCTGGCGGAGCAGGACAAATGGTCTTTATTTCCCCACGTGGTTTTAGAGATGCACAAATAAAAGTCTCCAAGGGGAAATCTGGCACAGCATCTGCCTTGTGTGTGTCTTTAACAACAACTTACT
This sequence comes from Trematomus loennbergii, assembly GCA_012861695.1. Lineage (NCBI taxonomy): Eukaryota > Metazoa > Chordata > Actinopteri > Perciformes > Nototheniidae > Trematomus > Trematomus loennbergii. The sequence continues at coordinate 77,713 of JAAOOA010001024.1, forward strand.
AATATATCTTTCATGAACCCTGAGTGTTTTATTATCTGTCTTTAACAACAACAACAAAACCAGGTGAACATATGGATCAAAACTCATCATCAGTGAAAGGAAATTAGTCATGAATGAAAATGCAGCTTCCCACTTCCATTATGCTCCTATTTTATCATTTAGAAGTTTAAAATATATCAAAATGGATACGAAAAAACGTAAAATATGTACTTCCATTGTATACAACAGTGGTTTGATTGTATGTATAAATAATAACAATTGTATGGACTATTTAAATAACTAAAATAAGCAGATACAAATACCTTGGCACACTTTCTTGTAAAGATATGAGGACCACAAAACAGAAAATTAACCTTTTTAATGTGTGTGCGTGTGTTACATGTCGTTTAGTTAGACGCTTTTATTGTGTGTGTGTGTGCTTTTATTGTGTGTGTGTGTGTGTGTGTGTGTTGTGTGTGTGTGTGTGTGTGTGTGTGTGTGTGTGTGTGTGTGTCTCTGTCTGTCTGTCCCTCGACTAATGATGACTAAAGAATTAGTTACTCGACGTGTGTGTGTGTGTGTGTGTTGTGTGTGTGTGTGTGTGTGTGTGTGTGTGTGTGTGTGTGTGTGTGTGTGTGTGTGTGTGTGTGTGTGTGTGTGTGTAAAACTGTCCTATTTCTAGTTCAAGGTGCTTTTTTCTCATTTAAAAACTGCACACACAAACATCTAAAATGGTATTGTTGTTTTATTTATGTCGTTTTTCCTCCATTCAGAATATGTCTGTTTTACCTGTAACACCGTAATACGTGAAACACCATTGTATTTTGGTAACACCGGAAGTGCAGTTCTGTATTCCGGCTGGCTTCACACTGGTGTGGAAAAAATGGCTGCTTCGGCGGCAACGGCGAGTTCTTCCCCCGGTTTGTGTCCAAATTACGCCGTGATTTGCTCTTTCCTGGAGCGCTACGGAGCTCTGTTGGACTTACCGGAGCTCACTTCCCCGCAGCTGGAGAGATATCTACGGGACACATCCTCAGCTGAGGCCGGTAAGCAAGCTTCTTATTACGGGGAGGAGGAGAATACAACCATGCTAACAGGCTAGCAGCTACGTTAGCATCTTGTGTGTTATTGTGTGGTTTTCTAACCTTCTCCTTCACTTAACTGTTTATTAACTGCGTCACAGAGCTGTTTTACAAAGTGGAACATATATCTGTGTGTATTTAAGTCTTTATTCAGTTGTGAGCATGCGGAATTAGTCGAGGTTTTCTGTCACTTTTGAGCTTTTGAAGAGGGCTTAATTTGTCTCCAGGCTGCCTTTATCTGCGTTCAAACACAACACAGGCAGTAAATGTGGGGTCGATATTAGTGTTTGAGAGCAGTTAAGATGGAGCTAATTCGTGCAACACGTCGTGGTTTTTGATAATTAATATGTGCAGATGTCATTGTCTGCAACTAACACGTAATTGTGCACTTTATTGACAGTTAAATTATTTTGCCATGTAGTGGTTAGCTCAGTGTGTGTCAAGCTAACCGCCATGACGACGAGGACTTCCGGTGGAAGCTTTCAAATTAAAAATATGTAAACAATGAATTAGAAAAAGTTGCACTGGATGTTTTATAAGTACAAGGTGTAGCACTGTATACCATCCTGTTAATACTTCCACAAAATATACAAATGTTTTCATCTTCTCACATGAAAGTACACTTTCTTTAACTTATTAATTATATAATAAATAATAATACATTGGATTTTTATAGCGCTTTTCCTCATGCTCAAAGACGCTTAACATCAAATCAATTTGGGGCTAGGGTTAGTTATGAAAATGCTGGTTAATGTGTGTGGTGTAACCCGCATTTCGTTATTAATTACAGCAATTAATTTGGATTCTGTCACTGTTATTTAATGTTGGAATGGGGCCAAATTATGCTAAAATCCACCATTTATTCCATGTTTTTTTCTTCTTCAGTTCCAAAGCTGCTCGTTGATCTTCACGTTAAGTTGCTGAGGAAAATCGGCAAATCTGTGTCAGCGGACAGATGGGAGAAATATCTACTGAAGGTAAAAATAATGACTTTATTATAGTGTTTAACATCGATATTGTTGTGGAGGATAATGTTTTTTAAATTATGTTCACACTAGAATATAAAGAGTTATGGTTTTCAGATTTATTGATTTTAATTTGCTGATTTTAAATATCTGTTTTTCCCCGCAGGTATGTCAGGAGTTGAACCCAACGTGGGCATGGAGTTCGAGCAGAACGGATACAAAGATCTGTCGACAGAGTGCAAGACGGGGTTACTTAAAGTAAGAATGCATATAGCTTTGTTCTGTAGAAAATACATTTGGTAGGTTCGATTGAACAGTTCAAAGCTACTAGTGTTCAGCTTAGTCTCTACTATTGTGCATAAATTGACGAGCCACACATGGTTGATCTTCACTTGAAGGCGTACAATATTTAAACCACAATTATTTTTCATTGTTAATTCTCTTTTCCACTCTTTTAAGTATTTGTATTTTAATGTCTGAACACACTTCTGTAACGAAATCATTTCCCAAATTGGGATCAATGACGTCTCTTATCTATCTTAGCTTTGTTTGATTGTTAAAGATCTACCTACACGCACACATAGGGATTATACATTTCATTTTAAAGTACCTTTTAGCAGGCACTAAAAATGGGGGTAAAAGTTCCCGGCACTAAGTACTCTTTTTGGTGTGAACGCAACATAAGGGGTACTAACGGAACTAAACGGGAAAAGTACTCCGGTGTGAACGCGCCTCTTGTGTTATATTCTATTTTAGCAGCAGCAGTAATAATCTTCAACGTCTTTCACTCACAGATCTGAAGAAAGTCAAAGAATTAAAAGTTAATTATAAACACACACATGTTATTATATTAAAAACATGCTGTCCCTTTCTTCCCCTCTCTCTCTCCAGTATTTGTGTGAGTGTCAGTCGATGACAATGTTAAGTTCAAAACGGCCATCAACGAGGAGGACCCGGATAAGATGCGCCTGCAGCCGATCGGACGCGATAAAGACGGTCAGATGTACTGGTTCCAACTCGACCAGAGCGACAACGTGCGGCTGTACATCGAGGAGCAGGACGACCTGGACGGATCCTCCTGGAAGTGCATCGTCAAGTAAGCACAGAAAAGACTTATTGAGGAACACATACACTGCATGAAATGTGAGATCCATTAAAGTTTAGAGCAGCGGTTCCCAACCTTTTTCAACTCAGGGCTTAAAGGTAGGGTAGGTAAGAATGGAGAAACCAGAGCCCCTCCTCCAACACACACGAACGCGCACATGACCAATGAGGGCACCAGTAAGTTGTGCCCAGATGGAAGGCTGACAAGCAGGTAGGCCATCCAGTTATTTTAGCCGGGCGGCTCAGATGATTGGTCGTGCTTTTTACAGTACTACAGCTTCCACAGATGACATATTTTAATGTATTATTGCTATCGGGATGTTAAGAGCATTCCATGGAATATAACAAAAAGTGTTTCTGAAGTGAATTACCTACCCCACCTTTAAGAATCCAAAAAAGTCACGGCTCACATTCAACCATAAACGATACGGAGGCTAAATAAAGTTCTGATTGGTCAATTCAGAACTTGTGACACGTTGTTAATCCAGTAGTACAGACCGCTGTCAAGGACTGTAATGACCGTTGCTAAGGACTGTAATGACCGTTGCTAAGGACTGTAATGACCGCTGCTAAGGACTGTAATGACCGTTGCTAAGGACTGTAATGACCGTGCTAAGGACTGTAATGACCGTTGCTAAGGACTGTAATGACCGTTGCTAAGGAGGATCAAGAAAGAGAAAGGAAAGGAGGTAAAATTAAAAAAAAATCTTAATAATGAAAATGTTCCCACACAAATCATGTTTTGCAAATTATTTGGCGGCCCACTTGCAATGCGTTCGTGGCCCACAGGTTGGGAACGCTTGTTTAGAGTATTAAGACAACGAAATGCAGTTAAAGTCTAACCAGAAGTGATTACATTGTCTTTTTATACTTTTGTTTTGTTTTTTTGTTTTATGTACCTTGAGAGCCTCGAAAAGCGCCTTTTTTATAAATAAAATGTGTTATTATTAAGGTATTAAGAGAAGCAGTCAAATGTAGTGTCATTATCAGTGTTTCAGGGCTAAGAGGGCGTCCACCCGAGAGCGAGGGAGGGGGAGGGGTGACGTCACGTCGTGTCACATGACTTGAATTTTGAATTGAGCCGTCCCTTATAGATAGTATCTCCCAAACGGCTCTTCATGTTACCACAGTTCACCACGGAGCCTCAGTTTCGCCGCTGCGAGGCTCCGGCGCTCGCAGTTCACACGCGTGTGCTCCACTAGCACCCCCCGTTAAGGCTCACCGGCAGTACACTTTCCGTCACAGGAACACGCTTTGCTGGCGGCGAAAAGAATCCCACCAGACTCCTTTGCCCCTCCAACAGAGGGATGGCCTTTTTCCTTTTCGTCATTTCAAGCGATAAAAACTCGATCTTCTCTCGAAGTATTATTTTTTTGGACGCCCTCGGCTCGAGTTCAGGGCGTTCCCGAGCTGAATAAGGTCGTCAAACGACGGAAAGACGCCCCCCTGGCGGAAACGCTGTATAATATAAGAATATACTTATGACATGTTTTAAAGAGTTATAGTATATGCAGTATGAACTGATTTAATGGGTATACACACTGTAGTATAAATATTGACTACACTGTAGAAATGTAGACGGTATAAAAAGACAGAATGCACTATAGACAGTTTTAAAGATATCACAGTCACCGTAGGTTTTATGCTAATGCTCTTTATTAAAGCAGGTACTGTGTGTGTTGCTCTGTAAATATGAAGTGATTTATTATAATTATCTTCTTCTCTTGTCTTCCTGCAGAGACAGAAACGACCTGGCGGAGGTTGTTGCTCTTCTGAAAACACAGATCGACCCCGCGCTGTTAAAAGAGACGAGGAAATGAAAGCTGCAGCTGAAGAGGGGAAAGAGAAAACAGACGGTGAGGTTTAGACTTTAAAATAATACATTACAATACGTTAGAATGAACTATTTGTTGTTGTGTGAGGCACATTTTAATCACCAAGCTAATGCAATGTTATAGTAAGAGAAACATACTTAGGAAATCAGTTCCCACAGTAAGTTAATAGTGTTAGTGTTAAGTTATGCATAAAAAGTCTGCACATTATTTGTTTTTCTTGATATTCATATTATTTACAAGCAGTCATTTTGATGTTTTATGCTGTATTTACATTCCAGGTGAAGTCAAAAAAATTGAGGACTCTTCAGATGAAGATATCAAAGACAAGGCTGCCGGTCAAGTCTCTCCGAAGACAGAGAATAATGAGAAAGCATCAGAGAATAATGAGAAAGCATCAGAGAAAGACGACTTTAAATCAGAAACGTCTCTGAATGGCGTCATCGAAGAAAAAACCTGAAGCTGAGTTAAATTCAGAAAAGCCCGCCTCGGATCTCAGCATCATTACAAAAGTTGAGAATATCAAAGAGGAACCGATGGAGGTGTCGGACACGAAATCAAGCAACACGGCAACAAGTGAACCGGCCTCTGAGGTGTCTTGTTTATCAGTGAAGGCAGAGAAAGGAGACGAGGCGAAGAAAACCGAGGAGATTCAACAAGCTCTGAAGAACGACCAACAGGCTAAAATCCCCCTGAAGAAAAGAGGAATGAAGTTTAGCGAAGACTTTGAGAAACATAGTGGGATCATCGTTCAAAACCCGTCTGTTTCTCAGCTCAAAGAAGCTCCCAAAGCCGACTCCACTCTGGATCAGAGCAAGAAAGCGCAGAGTGTAAACGATCATGTTAATGGGGAAGTTGCGTCAGCGAAAAGCCATTTGAGCGAGTCGCCAAAAGACGCCGCATCCTGCTCTAATCATAAAGAGCAGGAACCAATCAAAGCTACAAAGGACTCATGTACAGAAGACAACGCGTTGAAAGAAACTGATCAAACATTAGCGACTGGTGAGTCAGAGAAACACACGTCGAAAGAAGTTCAATCAAAAGATTTGGAGGAAAGAACAGCGAGTGTTGACGCATCAAAGTCAAGTAAGGCTGAGGAAACCAAGACGAAGCCAACGGAAAGGAGTGAGGATAAAGAAAAGGCGACTTGTGAAGCGAATGTGGAGAAATCGGAGAAAGAAAAGCAAGGGGTCATTAAAACATCAGACAAAGGTCATGCAAAGAAATCGGCTGAATCGGAAAAGGCTGCATCAACTTCGGTTGTGAAAAATACAGAAAAAACTCAAAGAAAGTGATAATGCGGAGAGTAAAGAAGCCACAAAAAGTCTTAAAAAGGCAGAAATCAGTGACGAATCAGATACTCTGGAGTCTCCTGTTATTAAAAAGCTTGTCAAATCGTGTAAACTTGGCGAAAAGCAAGATGAAGACAAGAAGCAACAGAAAGCCTCTGAGACTGACACGGGAAAGCCTGAAGACGTGAAGAAAGCTGTCAACTGTGAAGACGCTCCGATGCACGATGTCTCCAAGATAAGCGACTCCGTGGAGGTGGAAGCAGTGGCCGTAAAACCCGATGTGACAGAGCCTCAGGAGGACGACAAAACTGAGATTAACTCGGTTGCATCTAAGGAGAAGAAAGGGGACACGTCTGAAGGGAAAGATAAACCGTGCAGTGATGTGGAGAAGATGAACGTCCCTGAAGAAACTGAGAGAATGGATAAGGGAAAGATGTCTGAAGAACAGGCTAAGAAAATGGAGGCGGAGTGTCCGTCATCAGGAAGTAAAAAGGATGCAGACTTGGAAAAGAGAAAGGACACGGAGATTAGAAATAAAAAGGACACGGATTTGGAAAAGGTGACGGAATCGGCACAGAAAAAGGACACAGACAAAGAAATGAAAATGGACACGGATATGGAAAATAGAAAGGAAACTGGAAAGCAAAAAGACACCGAGTCCGAAAATAAAAAGGACACCGACGTGGAAAAGAGAAAGGAGACATACTTGGAAAAAAGAAAGGAGACAGACTTGGAAAAGAGAAAGGAGACAGACTTGGAAAAGAGAAAGGACACAGACTTGGAAAAGAGAAAGGACACAGACTTGGAAAAGAGAAAGGACACAGACTTGGAAAAGAGAAAGGAGACAGACTTGGAAAAGAGAAAAGACACAGACTTGGAAAAGAAAGGAGACTGACCCAGACAAGAAAAACACAGACTTGGAAAAGAGAAAGGAGACAGACTTAGAAACTAAAAAAGACACAGACTTGGAAAAGAGAAAGGACACAGACTTGGGAAAGAGAAAGGACACAGACTTGGAAAAGAGAAAGGAGACAGACTTGGAAAAGAGAAAGGAGACAGACTTGGAAAAAGAAAGGAGATGGAATCCGCAAAGAAAATGGAGACAAACTTAGAAAAGAGAAAGGAGACTGACTTGGAAAAGAAAAGGACACAGACTTGGAAAAGAGAAAGGACACAGACTTGGAAAAGAAAAAGGAGACGGACTTGGAAAAAGAAAGGAGACTGACAAGACAAGAAAAAGGACACAGACTTGGAAAAGAGAAAGGAGACAGACTTGGAAAAAAAAGGACACAGACTTAGGAAAGAAAAGGAGACGGACTTGGAAAAAGAAAGGAGACTGACACAGACAAGAAAAAGGACACAGACTTGGAAAAGAGAAAGGAGACCGACTTGGAAAAGAGAAAGGAGACTGACTTGAAAAAAGAAAGGAGACTGACACAGACAAGAAAAAGGACACAGACTTGGAAAAGAAAAAGGAGACGGACTTGGAAAAAAGAAAGGAGACTGACACAGACAAGAAAAAGGACACAGACTTGGAAAAGAAAAAGGAGACAGACTTGGAAAGAGAAAGGAGACGGAATCCGCAAAGAAAACGCACCCTGAAAATAAAAAGGACACTGAATTAAAGAAAAAGGGAGACTGACACAGACAAGAAAAAGGACACAGACTTAGGAAAGAGAAAGGACACAGACTTGGAAAAGAAAAGGACACAGACTTGGAAAAGAAAAAGGACACAGAATCGGGAAAGACACCGGAAACCGAAAATAAAAAGGACAGCGAATCCTCAACGGAAACGGAGAAAGCCAGCGACCCGAGCAAAGAACCGGATACTGAAAAGCCGGCTGAGGAAGAAGGTAAAAGCGATGAAGATGAAGATGACGAGGAGGCACCGAAAAAAGAGGTGGCGAACGGCAGAGGAACTCCGGCTTCACGACGAAGATCGAAACGTCCGGCGCATCGAAGGAAAGCCGCGCTGCAGAGAGCAGAGAGGCAGGATTCAGAGTCGGATACAAACACCGGGATGTCTCTCCGAAGATCTCCAAGGATCTCAAGACCCACGTCTAAAGCGGTGGAGATCCAGGAAAAGAAACCGGAGAAATCTGCTCCACAGGCGGACAAGAGCGACGACGACGAAAAGGGCGAGAAAGCAAAAGACCAGGAAGAAGGAGAGGAGGAGGAGGAAGAGAAGAGGAGAAAGCTGTTCAGAAGAAACCGAGGGAGAAGAAGCCGAGCAGGAGGGTCAGACCAAACCTAAGGTAAGATTACTCACTGGTGTGAAATGTAATATATATATATATATAAATAATGTTTTATTAAATACAGAGACTATACCTTTTTGTGTTTGCATGTTTAAACCAAAAAGACTATTACATTCTTCCACTTGTTCAAAAGCCATTAGGCGCATTCACACCGGAGTACTTTTCCCAGTATAGTTCCGATAGTTCTTGAAAATGTGCGTTCACACCAAAAAAATCCGGAACTAGAACTTAGTTCATGAGAACCTTTTTACCCCCTTTTAGTCCCTGCTAGAGAGCAGGTACTTCCTGGGGAAAAAGGTTCCCATTTCTGATTGGCTGGGCGGATTGCAAACCACGCCCCGTAAAACTCGGAAAGGTTTTGTGAAGCCGCCATTTTATTTGCTGGCATTAGCATTATTAGCATTATTAGCGTTAGCCCAACGCACCAACGGAGAGAGAGGCAACACAAAATAAAACATGGGAGCGGTGGAGATGAGGAGGTGTCGGCGTTCTGGCGATTTACTCTGAAGGCTTCAGTAGAAGGCTGGGAGTCCCAGCAGCTTCTACTGAAGCCTTCCCCAACTCCGGGGACTTCCGGCCGGGGACTCCGGGTGGCAGTATACGCCGTGAAGTGGTTTGCGGCCTGCCAGTAAACCCAAAGCAGAAAAGAAGAAGTGACGTCAGCGGCTTCATTTGCGTAATCCTCCCTCAGGGAACTTATTCCGGTGTGAACGCGATCTGTACTTGGTCATGAGAACTAAAGAGTTCTCATGACCTAAGTTCGGCAAAGTACTTGGTGTGAAAGCGTCTATTGTCATTTGTTGAAATTGTTCCCATTTTATGTGTAAAAGAGCTTTAAGATTTTAAACTGACCTGATTATTATGAACTCCCCATCATATTATTATTAACTTGCATGCTCTCAAATTAACCGTTTAGTTGGATTTTAAAACTGTACGATTAATGCATAAAAATGTAGAAGCTTCTGTGTTTTATCTAGAGTTCATAGTGACTAGTTTTACAAAGAGAAATATTAGAAATAAATGTAAAACCATGACGTATAAAAGTCATCAAATAATTGATTTATAACAGAAATAAACATGTGAGGTACAATTTAATAGATCGTATCAAAACACTGCTCTATAAGCTGACCCATGATTCTTCTGTATAAGAAATGCTAATCTAGTATGCAGTGGAGTATATTCTTAAAAATGAGATTACCACTTGCACAAACTCTAATTTCAGTCGTTAATATTGGTGAATAAAGTCATAAGCCCATAGTATTTCCCGTACTAAAGGTCCACATGTTGTGTTATTTCAGGGGAGGAAGAGGCGGAGGGTCCGGTGGTCCAACACGAGAACGCGCCGTAAAAAGAAAGGCTCGAAGACGAAGAGGAAAACAGCGAAGAGGAGTCGAGCGCCGAGGAGGACACTGAGGAAGAGGACGACAGCGACGAAGATTACAAGGTGGAGCGACGCAAACGGAGACGCAATCGAAACCGAGAGAGACGAGAATCAGACACCTCGACCTCCTCAGACGACGATTTACTCCAAACGACGACCCCTGCAAACACTGCGGCCTCCCAAGCCAACCAGAGCTGGTGGGTACTCACAGATACCACGATAATAGCAACAAATAATTCACATTTTTATCATTAAAGTGGCTTTTTTTTTAAGTTAGAAAGTATGTTTACAAGCTGAAGACAGAAGACGATGTATAAAACCATTTACAGCGTAACCGGTAAAAGGCGAGCAATACAAAAGTAGCTCACATGTTAAAGGTAGGGGTAGGTCATTTTGAGAAACCGGCTCGAGTGCGCTAGAATTTTGAAAATACACAGCCGGAAGAAATCTGCCACTTCCTTCCAGAGCCCCTCCTCCAACACACGAACGCGCACATGACCAATGAGGGCACGAGATAAGTTTGTGCCCCGATGGAAGGCTGACAGGCAGGTAGGCCATCCAGTTATTTTAGCCGGGCCGGCTCAGATGATTGGTCGTGCTTTTTACAGTACTACAGCTTCCACAGATGATATTTATTTATGTATTTTTTCAAAGCACTTCAGATATTCATTGCTATCGGGATGTTAAGAGCATTCCATGGAATATAACAAAAAGTGTATCTGAGCCGGTTTCTCAAACTTACCTACCCCACCTTTAAATATTGAGAAAAAGCACACTTAAAGGGGACCTATCATGCAAAATGCACTTTTGTACGTCTTTTATACATGAATATGTGTCCCCGGTGTTCCAGGGAACTCACCAAGTGTCAGAAAATACAACCCTCTCTCTTTTATGGCAACACAAACCCAAATCTTTTAAAAACGGGGCTACAACGAGCGGATACAGGTTCTATCCGACCCGACGTCAGCCCGGAATAGTGGGCGGTGACGCTCCGCCTACATGGGCAACGCTCCACCTATCAGGGGAATGAGAGGTTGCCGTGGCATGGTAACAGCATGGTAACAGCATGGTAACAGCATGGTAACAGCAGGTAACAGCATGGTAACAGCATGGTAACAGCATGGTAACATGACGCTCGTGCCTCGCCCCCCTCCTTTGCAGGGCGGCGTGGTCAGCTGCTGCTCATTTGCCACAGAATCAGCCCTTGCAAAAACAGTGCTGGAATACAGCAAATAGAGCGAAATGAGGCACATCCCATATATGTTTACTTGACAATATAAAATGCATACTGCCAGCTTGTTTGTTTGTTTGTAGCCTTTATTTAACCAGTTAAAAATCCCATTGAGATCAACGATCACTTTTTCAAGGGAGACCTGCAGTACATTAGCTTGATATGATATAAAGGATTTATTGAGTAATCTTTTGTCTCTTCCAGATCCTCCTGTGTGATTCCTGTGACAGCGGATACCACACGCCTGTTTGAGACCGCCGCTCATGATCATCCCCGATGGAGAGTGGTTCTGTTCACCCTGTCAACACGTACGTACAAATCACCAAATATCAGAGGTGGGAAGTAGTGGAGTACAAACACTTTGTTAATGTACTTAAGTACATCTTTCTAGTATCAGTACTTTACTCCACTACTTATTTTTCTGACGACTTTTTACTTTGACTTCTTACATGTTGAACACAAATACCTGTACTTTCTACTTCTTACATGTTGAACACAAATACCTGTACTTTCTACTTCTTACATGTTGAACACAAATACCTGTACTTTCTACTTCTTACATGTTGAACAAATACCTGTACTTTCTACTTCTTACATGTTGAACACAAATACCTGTACTTTCTACTTCTTACATGTTGAACAAATACCTGTACTTTCTACTTCTTACATGTTGAACACAAATACCTGTACTTTCTACTTCTTACATGTTGAACCAAATACCTGTACTTTCTACTTCTTACATGTTGAACACAAATACCTGTACTTTCTACTTCTTACATGTTGAACAAATACCTGTACTTTCTACTTCTTACATGTTGAACCAAATACCTGTACTTTCTACTTCTTACATGTTGAACACAAATACCTGTACTTTCTACTTCTTACATGTTGAACAAATACCTGTACTTTCTACTTCTTACATGTTGAACACAAATACCTGTACTTTCTACTTCTTACATGTTGAACAAATACCTGTACTTTCTACTTCTTACATGTTGAACACAAATACCTGTACTTTCTACTTCTTACATGTTGAACACAAATACCTGTACTTTCTACTTCTTACATGTTGAACAAATACCTGTACTTTCTACTTCTTACATGTTGAAACAAATACCTGTACTTTCTACTTCTTACATGTTGAAACAAATACCTGTACTTTCTACTTCTTACATGTTGAACAAATACCTGTACTTTCTACTTCTTACATGTTGAACACAAATACCTGTACTTTCTACTTCTTACATGTTGAACACAATACCTGTACTTTCTACTTCTTACATGTTGAACACAAATACCTGTACTTTCTACTTCTTACATGTTGAACCAAATACCTGTACTTTCTACTTCTTACATGTTGAACACAAATACCTGTACTTTCTACTTCTTACATGTTGAACACAAATACCTGTACTTTCTACTTCTTACATGTTGAACCAAATACCTGTACTTTCTACTTCTTACATGTTGAACACAAATACCTGTACTTTCTACTTCTCACATTTCCCAAACAGGCTGGTTCCTTTAGTTTGAATGTGTGTTTGGTGGCGTGATCATTATTATTTAGAGTCATTGCGTGCCTATTGATTTGAACACGATCCGTGTATCCATCATTTCCTGGTCTTCTCTAAAGAAGAGGGACCAATGAAAACGTTGTCATGTTGCCGTTGTTCAGCATGGAAACATTCATTAGCTAACAATGACATTATTGTTCTATTAATATAAAGGGAGGTCAGGTACTCTTTAAAACAGCTGCTAGTTATGGGTACTTTTTACTGAAGTACATTTCAAAGCCCTCTTTACTTTACTTGAGTAAAGAAGTTTAGTCAGTACTTCTACTTTACCAGAGTATTTTTAAACACGAGTATCTGTACTTCTACTTGAGTAAAGGATGTGTGTACTTCTACCATCTCTCCAAATATCTTTAAATGTGTCCCTGGTTCATCCGCTCTACAGAAGCTGCTCTATGAGAAGTTAGAGGAGCAGCTCCTGAACCTCGATGTTGCTCTGAAGAAGAAGGAACGAGCGGAGAGAAGGTGAGACATTTTGTTTTTCGTTTCAAATGTGCACAAGCTTTTTAGGGATTGAGGGTCAAGTGGAAATAGCTGGGATACACTTTGAAAGGTCATTATTTCAATCAAAGAACAGTATGCTCTTCCGCTTCCTGTCATGTCTCAGTTCCTACATAATGTTTGTTATCTTCCAGGAAAGAGCGTCTCATTTACGTTGGCATCAGTCTTGAAAACATCATCACGCCCGGAGTAAGTACAGTAGGTGTCTTTCTACATTTGACTTCCAAATAAAAACATATTCACCTTTATTTGTATTTGTATAAAACATAACCAACTCTTGCTGCTCACAGGTGGAGGAGGAGAAGCCGGAGATCATCATCAAAGAGAAGAAGGAGGCGAAGAAGAGTAAGAGCTGGGGACGAAGATCTACCAGGACGAAGAAGTCCATCAGCTACAGGTCAGTACGCTTTTATCTTAAAGGGGACCTATCATGCAAAATGCACTTTGTGATGTCTTTTATACATTAATGTGTTCCCGGTGTGTCGGGGAACTCACGCAGCGTCAGAAAATAAAACCCTCTCTTTTCCTCCGTACCCAAATATTTTAAAACCGGGGTACAACGGAGCTTATCCAGATTTGCGTCCGATATGACGTTTCGGAAGGCGGACCCACGAGAGTTGCTATCAGAAACAATGCCTGACGTGTTTTGGACGTAATTCGTCTTTGTTTACATTAGCAAGCCTGCTAACACTCAGAGCTAACCTGTACTGGAGAGAAAAAGCATTTGAGCTCCATACTGTTTCAGAAATAATCCTTGATGTGGTTTAGAACAGGTTGGCGTTTTATCACAGCAGAATTTAACTTTATCTCCGGTAGAATTCTGATCAGGCATTAGCTCCGCCTCCTCCAAAATCCGTGTTCTCTAACAGCTGAAATAGAGGGTATGGGATTTCTAAAATGCATGATCTGTTTGTATTTGAGAAAAACACATCATAGACATGTTTTTTATATATTTTTATATATCTGAGACTCATAATATTGCCTTAAAATAGCATGATAGGTGACCTTTAAGTAAAGTATAAGTAAATTGCTCTTTACAAGCGTTATTATCTGTAATCAATATAACTTGATGGTTCTTGTCACTAGAAGAAAATCCATGACAGAAAACTCCTAGTTTATTTTTTGATAATAACTGATGTTCTGATCAGTCTACAATTTCTTTCTACATACCAATAATCTGCAGATTTGTCTGTCCATATATTATTTAAAAAGAACTGAATCAGTGAATTCACACATTTAAAAAATTTTTGGCACATTTTGAATAACAATGATAATACATTTTATTTATTGAGCGCTTTTCCTGGTACTCAAAGACACTTTACAGTTAATTCATAAAAACAACCCAGTTAAAATATAAAAAACAAACAATAATTAAAGAATAAAAATGATTGTGGATGTTCATTTTACAGATTTGATGAATTTGACGAGGCGATCGAGGAGGCAATCGAGGAAGACATCAGAGAAGCGGAGGGCGGAGGTACGAGGACTTTTCACTCTTTTTATGGTTATTTTTTAAATCAATTTTTTCTTTGTATTTTGTATTCTACTCTATACATGAGCGCTGTCACACACCCTTATATCCGCCCAGGATTTTAAAGGTTTTGTGATTCTTAAAGGTAAGAATGTAGAAACCAGCTCGAGTGCGCTAGAATTTGAAAGTACGCAGCCGGAAAAAAATCAATCACATGAATCTCCCGCCCCGGAGACACAAGCATGCGGTTTGATTGGCTAGAGCTTGTACTGGCATTTGATTTGATTGGCTGACGCTTCCGTCGACGCTTGAAAAGTTGAACTTTTCTCAACTTTCGAAGCGAGCAACGGAGCAAAGCGACGCGACGGAACCACAATGCAGTTCGCCAAAGCGTGACGTCACCCCATTCAAATGGGAAGCGTCTCCGTTGAAGCACGCAACGCTGCCGTGTGGATGTACCGTTACAGCCCAGCCACACGGCGGCGTGCGTTGAAGCTTCTTCCCATTCACTTTGAATGGGGTGACGTCACGCTTGCCGAAAGTTGAGAAAAGTAGAACTTTTGAAGCGTTGACGGAAGCGCCAGCCAATCAAATCATATGCCAGTACAAGCTCGAGCCAATCAAACTGCGTGTTGTGTGTCCGGGGCGGGAGATTCATGTGATAAGTTGTTGGTCGAGTTTCAGACACGCCACCGGCAAGCTTCAACGCACGCCTGCCGTGTGGACGCTGCCGTAACGCAGCGTCCACACGGCAGCATGCGTTGAAGCTTGAATCTCCCGCCCCGGACACACAAGCACGCGGTTTGATTGGCTAGAGCTTGTACTGGCATATGATTTGATTGGCTGACGCTTCCGTCGACGCTTCAAAAGTTTACTTTTCTCAACTTTTGAAGCGAGCAAAGCGAAGCAACGGAACCATTCAAAGTGAATGGGAAGAAGCGGTGAAGCTTCAACGCACGCCGCCGTGTGGACGGGCCGTTACGTGTCTTTCTCAAGATGTCTGACAATCCTTTTTGCAATCAGAGTAAATTAATGACGGTGTTTTTCCCCAGGAGCGGGTCGGGGGAAAGACATGGCGAACATCACGGGGCTCCGAGGGAAAGACATGTCCGTCATCCTGCAGGCGGACGAGGGGAAAGAGAACGGAGGAAACGCCCCAACCCCTGCTGGGCCGCGGAGGAAAAAACGCCGACGACTGAACGACCTCGACAGCGACAGCACCGTCGAGGAGGAGGAGAGCGAGGACGAGTTTGCATCAGTGAGAGGTTAGAAACTGCTCCGAAATCAAAGCTAATATCACATCATCACATTACTCTACACACTTCAGATTCCTCTACCTCTTTCATCTTCATTTAATGTTTTTCAAATATAATTTAATATGTTTAAAATATTAACATTGATTCTAGGTATCGCTTTTTTTAAAATTCTTTATTAATATTAGTTCTCCAATTTAGATGAACTGCTTGATAGCGTGCGCAGGTGCGTTTACGCCGGTTGTTAAACAACATCGTTATGGGGAAATGCAAGTTTGCGTCCAAATGGTTGGAAGATAAGAAGGAAGGACAATCAATACTGTATATAGTCAATGTGAGGTAAAGTGTGTCGCCAATGTAATGTTCAAACTCCAAGGCGATGAGGTCTTAAAATGTATGGAAAGGGTCCAAAGTTCCAAAAATACTTAAAAGTTCCAAAAATACTTAAAGTTCCAAAAATACCGTTAAAGTTCCAAAAATACCGTAAATTCCAAAAATACTTAAAGAAAAATACTTAAAGTTCCAAAAATACCCTAAATTCCAAAAATACTTAAAGATCCAAAAATACTTAAAGTTCCAAAAATACCCTAAATTCCAAAAATACTTAAAGTTCCAAAAATACTTAAAGTTCCAAATATACTTAAAGGAGAGGTGTCATGGCCATTTCCACTGATCATAATTCCATTGTTGAGGTATACTAAAATAGATTTATACTGTGCATTTTTCAAACTCACATTGGTTTCTCATACAGCATCTCTGTAAACTACTTGTATTCACTGAATTTCACTATTTGCCTTTAACGGCTCGTTGTAGCTCCAAAAGCTCCAGCCCCACCCTCCTGTGAGCACAGTGTGCTCTGATTGGTCGGGACGTTGTGAATCGCGCTGAGCTCCGTGGAGGTGTTGCTTCCTTGTTTAGGATACATAGCGAAACACAGCCAAACTCATCCTGAGCACACACAAACTCACATCCGAAGTAAAAACAATAAGTGTGGCTTGATATTGAGTAAGAAAAAGGTTGATAAACGCGTGAGAATGGGTCTGCAGAGAGAATTTTGCCGCGATCCCAACTGTCTGTTATCAGCCTGCAGCCAGGGAGGAGAAATCAGCTGAGCTGCCTGCTCCCGTAACGGCTCTCGGGATTGGTCCATTTCGTTCCGGGTACCGCATGACATCATGCGGTACCCGGAAGAATCAAATGGGCAGTGACGTATCTCCAACGAGGCGTTTTGGGGAGGTATTTTCTGTGTTAGAGTTTTACTCGCTACAGGGTGTACTTTGAGGGTTTGACTCTGCACACCGTTACATGCATAAAAACCTTCATAACACACAAGGGGACGGTTAATAACGGAAAAGCATGACATGGGAGCTTTAAAGTTCCAAAAATACCGTTAAAGTTCCAAAATTACCGTAAATTCCAAAAATACTTAAAGTTCAAAATATACTTAAAGTTCCAAAAATACTTAAAGATCCAAAAATACTTAAAGTTCCAAAAATACCCTAAATTCCAAAAATACTTAAAGTTCCAAAAATACCGTAAATTCCAAAAATACAAGTTCAAAATATACTTAAAGATCCAAAAATACTTAAAGTTCCAAAAATACCCTAAATTCCAAAAAATACTTAAAGTTCCAAAAATACTTAAAGTTCAAATATACTTAAAGTTCCAAAAATACTGTAAATTCCAAAAATACTTATGGCGCGTTTCCACTACAGCGCGCAGCCCGGTTTAAGAGGGCTGTGACGTCAGCGGCCCGTCTTTGGTTGCGTTTCCACTTGGCCTAGTACGGCTGGCGGGTCCTAATTCACAGTTTTTCTGGCCTCATAAAATCGTGGGGCCAGGGCCAGAGACAACGAGGCTGAGTCGGGCTGAGTATGCTAAACTAGAGAGAGCGTCGCTGGCAAGGGGGCTACAACTACAACAAGATGGACATATTTGACCGTGATTTAATTGTAATACACGTTTCAAAATGATGCCGAAGTAACAACATACTGATACCGGTTAGTAAAAACCATGGAATTAATGCTTTGACAAGTCTGCAGACAGACGGCAGGGGAAAAACCTTTTAAAATGCTTGTTTTCTAAATGGAGATTGGCTAAGCTAACGCAGTATATGCTCCGACCGTCCACACTCACAACAACGGCCTATTACAGACATAAATAAAGCAGCGACTGTATTCACCATGACACAGGCAGTCTGTGGTGTGTACTTGTTTAACTTTTGTCTAGTTTCTGAACATATATGAGGAGCTGTGAGCTCTGAGTGCTAACAGCTCACGGCTGTGTTGTTTTCGGGGTCCTTGAAGATCACGTCACGGCTCCGCCTACACTGCGTTACTATAGATACTGCCCCAGTTCCTAAACTGTAATGGAAATGCGCATAAAGTGAGCCAGTCCTAACGAGGCCAGCCATACCGAGCGGGGCCGAGCGAGGCCGTGTAATGGAAACGCGCCATTAAAGTTCCAAAAATACCGCAAATGGTGGAAGATAAGGAGGAAGGACAATCAATACTGTATATAGTCAATGTGAGGTAAAGTGTGTCGCCAAGGTAACCGGTTAGAACTCCAAGTGGCGATGAGGTCTTAAAATGTATGGAAAGGGTCTTAAAAAGGGTCTTAAAAGGTTTACATGTGACTTCAGGATTCCTGCATATACCCTGAAATACCACGTAATGATTCTAGTCTTTATCGCTCGTTTATGCGTCTGTTTTCCCCGATGCAGCTCAGAGGAAGAGTTCGTGGCGTCAGAGAACGGCTCGGAGGCAGAATCGGACTCTAGCAGCGGGAAAAAAACGAACATCGAAACAGGAAACCTCCGACTAAACGACGAAGAAGTGCCAGGAAACGAAGGAGACGAAGGGATACTCGGACGAGAAGAGGAGGAGACGGACGAGGAAGATGAAGACGAGATGGGTATGTATATGAACAAAACAAAGACATCACTTATTCCACTGATATGCAATGTGTTCCTAAAGCATATTATTATTACTACTACGGCTGCTACTCTGTCAGAAGTGGAAGAAGTATCTTATATTTATGGAGTAAAAGTAGAAGTATAACAGTGTAAAAATACTGTTACAAGTAAAGGTCCTGCATCCATAATCTAGTTTAGTAAAAGTGCGGAAAATATACTTAAAGTAGTGGTAGTCTTAGTAGTAGTAGTAGTAGTAGTAGTAGTGGTGGTGGTGGTGGTGGTGGTAGTAGTATAGTTGTAGTAGTAGAGTAGTAGTGGTGGTGGTGGTGGTAGTAGTTGTAGTAGTATTAGTTGTAGTAGTGGTTGTAGTAGTATTAGTGTAGTAGTAGTGGTGGTAGTAGTAGTAGTAGTATTAGTTGTAGTATTAGTTGTAGTAGTATTAGTTGTAGTAGTGGTGGTAGTAGTAGTATTAGTGGTGGTAGTAGTAGTAGTAGTAGAGTAGTTAGAGTAGTAGTAGGAGTATTAGGAGTAGTTGTAGTAGTAGTATTAGTTGTAGTAGTGGTAGTATTATTAGTTGTAGTAGTAGTAGTAGTAGTAGTAGTAGTAGTGTAGTAGTTGTAGTAGTAGTAGTAGATTAGTTGTAGTAGTGGTAGTAGTAGTAGTAGTAGTAGTAGTAGTAGGAGTATTAGGAGTAGTTGTAGTAGTAGTAGTAGTATTAGTTGTAGTAGTGGTAGTAGTATTAGTTGTAGTAGTAGTAGTATTAGTAGTAGTAGTGGTAGTAGTAGTAGTATTAGTAGTAGGAGTATTAGGAGTAGTTGTAGTAGTAGTAGTAGTAGTATTAGTTGTAGTAGTATGGTAGTAGTATTAGTTGTAGTAGTAGTAGTAGTAGTATTAGTAGTAGTAGTGGTAGTAGTATAGTATTAGTATTAGTAGTAGTAGAGTATTAGGAGTAGTTGTAGTAGTAGTAGTAGTATTAGTTGTAGTAGTGGTAGTAGTAGTATTAGTAGTAGTAGTGGTAGGAGTTGTTGTAGTAGTAGCAGTATTAGGAGTAGTTGTAGCATTAGTTGTAGTAGTGGTGGTAGTAGTAGTATTAGTTGTTGTAGTAGTAGTAGTATTAGTTGTAGTAGTTGTAGTAGTAGTGTAGTATTAGTTGTAGTAGTGGTAGGAGTATAGTTGTAGTAGTGGTAGGAGTAGTAGTAGTAGTAGTTGTAGTAGTGGTAGGAGTAGTTGTAGTAGTGGTAGGAGTAGTAGTAGTATTAGTTGTAGTAGTGGTAGGAGTAGTATTATTAGTTGTAGTAGTGGTAGGAGTAGTATTAGTTGTAGTAGTGGTAGTAGTAGTAGTAGTATTAGTTGTAGTAGTGGTAGGAGTAGTAGTTGTAGTAGTGGTAGGAGTAGTAGTAGTAGTAGTTGTAGTAGTGTAGGAGTAGTTGTAGTAGTGGTAGGAGTAGTAGTATACTTCTACCCATATCATGTATTTATTTTGCTATGTATATAAATGTCTGTTCTTAAATGTTGTATGTGAGGGACTACGGATGGAAACTAGCTCAAAGCTAAAATCCGGCATGTTTACATTTTTAAAGCATTATTTGTTTTAAATGTTCATCAATGTGCACGGTCCCTCGTCAAATAAACGATTACAAAAAGAAAAAAAAAAAAATAGTATTAGTTTGTCGTAGTGTTAGTAGGTGGTAGGAGTTGTATTAGGAGTAGTAGTAATAGTATTTTTACAAGTAGTAGTATTTCCCCTCTTTGGGAGGAATAAAGGAGTTCTGTTTCTGCTGTAAAAATAAGTATTGTGTTTCTTACACATGCCTTCACACTTTGTATTTCTGTGATGTTTCCAGCGACTGAGGGCTCGAGCGAGTACAGCGACAGCGATCTGGACATGAGTCGGCGGCGCTCTCGGAGGAGTAAGAAGGCTCAGGTGAACTACAGAGAGACGTCAGAGTCCGAGGCCTCGCAGGCGGAAACTAACCAGGCCAAAATGAAACCCAGAGGACGCATGAACAGCTCCAGCAGCGAGGGTCAGTCAATAACACCACACACACACACACACACCACACACACACACACACACACACACACACACAGTAACACACAGTAACACAAACGTCTTTTTACACGATAACCATGTATTTATTTGCAAGAATAGAAGATGTCCCATTCAAACTAATAAACCTACTTGCTTAGAAATCGTGTAAAATGTAATGAAACCCGTTCACATCAAGGGCAATATCATACGAGTACTTTTTCATTCTGTACTTTTTTAGGTAAAGTATTACAGTAGTAGTTAATATACTTTAGGGCTACTTCATCCTGTCTCTCAACATGACCGCAAGACATTGTGATGAAAGAATGGAAATGCAAACAACACGTTTCAACATTTCTCATCTCAAACTTTATTTTCTTGAAGAAGCTCAGAAGAAAACCCTAACCCTGATTTAGTGTTGCGTCTTGTGGGGCCGCACAGTTAATTGCACAATGCATAATATTTGGTAAATGCGAAATATGCCAAAAATATCAGTATGAAGTAAAGTGGATCTGCAGAGAAGTCCCACCTACAAAAGGTATTCTCCAGACTTAGCGAGCACACACTAACACTAGTAGTAATACAAGCGTACACGATGATCATGTAATTATTTGCAGGAATAGAAGATGTCCGGTCCAAACTAATATACCTACTCGCTTGAAATTGTGGAAAGATTAACAAAAAAGACTTAGCAGTACAGATAAATGTGGCTCACTATTTAGCAAGATGACTAAGTCTTATATTGGCTACTTAGCTTACTTCGTGTTCTTCATCAGCCAGCATCCTTGGTATCTGTTGCTCACTGAGTTCTCACTAAGTAGCCAATATAAGGCTTAGTCATCTTGCCAAATAGTGAGCCTGTGTTGATGTATGCAAACTGTTTAGAACTGGTTTATAAATGGTTCTTAATGCAGGGTTCTTACGGTCATTTAAAAACCTGGAAAAGTCATGAAATTCAAAATGCAAATTCCAGGCCCTGGAAAAGTTTTGGAAACAATATTTTTCCCAAAGTTTTGGAAAAGTCATGGAAATGTAACTAAAGTTGCATCAATATAATTTATATTTTAGCTAATCGCCAAAATAGTAATACTATAATGATAATAAATACTGTATCGTATAGTAATGAAACGTAAGATAGCATTTAACTGACGAGGTGTTTTGCTGGTGAGAGATTTGAGTAGCGTGTAGAAGCTAGTAAGCCTATTTGATTTGTTTCAGATAGGCACAACATGTTTCATATGCAGACCTTATTTTCCTGTTCCATGTTAAAATAAACCATTTTCAGTGGTACCGCTGAGAAAGAGTAATTTTTGGTCATGGAAAATTAGGTAAAGGTCCTGGAGAAGTAATTGAAATCATGGTGAAGTGTATGAACCCTGACCTACTCGCTTGAAATTGTGGAAAGATTCACAAAAAACACTTAGCAGTACAGATAAATGTGGGCTCACTATTTGGCAAGATGACTAAGTCTTATATTGGCTACTAGCTTACTTTGTCTTCATCAGCCAGCATCCTTGGTATCTTGATTCTCGCCAAGTAGCCAACATAAGGCTTAGTCATCTTGCCAAATAGTGAGCCTGTGTTGATGTATGTTAGAACTGGTTTATAAATGGTTCTTAAGGATTAATAAGTGTTTACAACCTAATTCATAACCTGATTATTGTATATGTATTTTTCAGTTAAAGAAATTGTATAAATTAAGAAAACTGGGACTATATGAAGCAGAATGTGAAAAGTCTATGTCCTCTGGTCCTGCATTGTTGAATATTTTTGATGTCTTTGATGTGATGTCTGTTCTTTATTTGCAGGTCCCATTGTTATTGTTATTATTATTATTATTATTATTATTATTATTATTAGGCGCCGCTTTCCACCTTCTTCTCCAGTAGGACTCAGATGAGGGTGTACTCTTATGTGTGGCTGTGAACATTTTTTTTTATTATGAAGGGCAGACCATCTATTTGTATTTATTTAGTTTTTTTAGAAAGCGCGTCATATAAGATTTATTCTTCTCCCTGCTCCTTTTCGCTCAATGGTGTGTAGAGACATGTTCTGTTGGCAATTATTGTACATTTGGCTATGCGTACCATGAGCGGGACAAATGAAATGAAATGATGAACCCGTCATGAATCCTTTATGAGGGTAGTGTGATTGTAATGGTACCTAAGTTTGTATATCGTAGATCCCATCTACAGGAAGCTAAAGGTGTCTCTCTTTCTTCTTCTCTCCTCAGCGAGTTCCTCCAAAGACTCGGAGGAGGAGTCGAAGGAGCCTCGGAGGAAGAGGAGAGGCGACTCTTCGTCGTCGGAGGAGAAAGGTTCAAAGCAGAAGCACCGGCGTATCGCTCTGAAACGCAGACGAGCCTCCGAGGACGACGAGTCGGACGAAGACTCTGACGCATCGTCTTCAGAAGAGGATCGACCCGTCCGGAAACGTGTGAACCGAATCGACTCTGACGATGACGAGGAGGAGGAGGAAGAGGAGAAGAAGGAGGAGAAGAAGGAGGAGAAAGAGGAAGAGGAGAAACGAAGGAGAAGAAAGCAGACGAGGAGACAAAGGGAACAGTGGACAGCACTCCAGTGGATTTGCCGCCTACAAACGGACAGAACGCGATAAAAACCATCGTCACGCCAACAGAGGCTCCAAAAAATATCACCGCGGGCGCCATTGTCGCGCCGAACGGACAGGAAGTGGCGCCGCAGGAAGAAGACGAGGACGACCTGTTGGGAGTCACGGACCTCGTGGACTACGTCTGCAATAGCGAAGATTTGTAGAAAAGAAAAAAAGGTGTACTGTTTCATTTTTTGTGGTATTGTATTTTTATATTTAACTTTATTATTCCCGCCAACACCAACAACACTTCCTCCTCTCTTCGTCCGCTTTTCAACATCCGGACATTTTTCTCTCCTGACTGTCACTGTGGGATTAAACTGCAAATAAGGGCACCGAACTTTTTATTTTTTAATAATAATGATAATCTGTTTTGCCCCCACGTCATCCAGCTCCACTGCCAGGTTCCCCCTCTCATTGCTCCGCTCGCATCCTCACCGTTTTTCATTTCGTTGACTCCATGATTTCTACAGATTTTATCTCCTGTTCTCTCAACGTCGACGTTGATGGAAAATTGGCACTGAATTTGTTAAATGTTGTAGGAAACAGAATATGCTAAACCACTGGGGCTTTTTAACGGTGTTAAATAAGTCATTCCACTATTGATTTTGAAGTTCTGGACATTTGCTTCAAAATTAATCGTGGTTTTCGACATTTTGGGAAAAATGTAAAACCTCAAATGTCTGTTTGGCTAGTTAGCTTAGCACAAATATATATTTCGGATTTAATAGATTTGTACAATAAGAACAAATTCATATCAATAATTATATGCAAAAATATATTAGCATTTAGTTTATGTTTCTACAAATAAATAGTGTGAAAACGTTGATTTGCAGACATATCTTCCAAAAAATTGCACGACTTTTTTACACGATTTATCGGATAAAATAATAACATGTTAATTATAAAGTTTTAGTTTCTGTTCAGGCAAAACTAGGCTAGCTGTTTCCCTCCGTTTCCAGTCATTGTGCTAAGCTAGGCTAACCCGCTGCATTAAAAGCATTATAATTAAAATTCAGTTACATATATATAAATATCTAACTCGTGAAATCAAATAAGCATAGTTCCCAAAAAGTCAAACTTTGTTTCAAATTATTCTTGTTAATTGTTGTAAAAGCTTTAAATGAGACTATTTATTCTTACCGAACGACTTTAAGAATAAGTAGTAGTAAAAACCAGGCTAGCTGTTTCCCTCCGTTTCCAGTCATTGTGCTAAGCTAGGCTAACCCGCTGTAATCTGACTTCCTGAAACCAGTCAGCATAATTCCCAAAATGTCGATTATTGTGAACTATTCTGGGGTGTTTTTTTTTCCTGTAAAAGCTTTAGATAAGACTTTTTATTCTTGTCGAAAACCTTCTAGACTATGAAGTAGTCGTCCAACCCTTCTGTTGAATCGTAGAGTAGCTTTTGTATAACATATATCATGATTTGAATTCTGTGCGCTGCCATCAGAAAATGTCAAACTCGTCCCTCCTTATCTTGAGCTAGTTATTACACATGTTTTTTTTTAATAATGTATGTTTTTGTATATCGAAACGTTCATTTCTTGTTGTCTGAGCGAATGTAGTGTCTTGTGTTTTGTACAATGTCCTTCACAAAGGTTTAAAACCTGCAGACTTTTTAAAACACTAAGCTTAAGAAAAACAGCCCTTTTTCCACTTTTTTTATTTGATCTTCTGGTCCTTATTCTTCTCTTGGGTCTTCCTGTGTTTCCGTTCACATCCTCCATCGGTCGTCATCTTGCAGACATTTCAATTCAAATTTTAAAAAAGCTCATTTCTTTTTGATTGATGGTCCGGATGCAGTTTTAAAACGAGGGGAAATGGACAGAAAAGCCAATGACTTCACTGCTGGAACCAGTCTGTGTGTATATCTGTAGTTCTTGCTGTAAAATATTTAGAGGCATTTTTTTTAATCATGGAAAATATATTGGGCAATTCTTTGGGATTGCATGTTTCTATTAGTTTTCTTTTTGTAGGGGAAGTAACTTTTGTTTTGTACCAGAAAAGCACGTTTTAAAGGATCTGTTGAAGGACTTTTAAAGCATTCAGAAGTAAGCATGCGCTGACCTACTAAAGGCATGTTACACAAGCTTTGGGTGGAGAGGAGGGATTATAGGGAATAATCTAGGACGCCGAAATCTGATTTTAACCGCGGAAACGGAGCGTGTTGTAAAATATTTTGTAAATTAGTCTCAGCATGGTCTTCACAGAGGAAAAACCACTCTATTTATCATACCGTTTTGATACCAGCGGCCAAAAAAACATGACTTTCCCCAGACAGAAACACATATACACAAATATTTAGCTTCTAGATTTAGCTGGACAGAGTATAGAAAATGTAAAAAAGTGTCAAAGGAAATGTCTCTGTGTTCTGTACGTAACCCCGTTTTGAAAGAAGCCTCCACAGAGAAAAAGGAGTGTGTTAATAATAATGATGTATCTCACGGTTATAAAATAACCTGTAGCAAGACCTGCATCGGAGCGAGATGAATAATAAAAGTCTGGGTTAAAGAGGGTGCCAATGACTGAAGTGTTAACGGAGTTCACTATTTACCTCATGATGAATCTGGAGGAAAGTGTTGACGCTCGTAGACGCTGGTTGGTGTTTGTCTGCCCTTTTTGTTAATTTTACTGTTATTTCATATGAATCGATCTTGTACATTGTCATAATAAATGGGTTTCGAGCCTCACGTCGTGCCGCCTTGTGTGAGTCTTCATGTGGGAAATGAAAGGGTTAAATCAGTGTGTTGGATAAAGTTTATTGTAATTTTAAACAAGATTATATATTTCAATTATTTTCCACTTTTTTATTTAATTTAAAATGATCTTTTAAGGTTGTTTGTTTTCAAATAACTCTCACTTGTTTCTTAGAGAACAATTGCCCTTTTGAAAATTGCTTTAATTATTTATTTTCTTGATTAATTACCAAATAAGTTTTTCATTTTCAGAATTGTAACACTTTTAATGCCAGTTAGTTTACATAACACCGCTGTTAATGTTTTAAAAACAGTATAATTCTGTTTACTAAATGCTAGTGGGAATTGTATTTATTTACTGTTTAACGGCCATTTCTCTAATTCCCCTCCTCGACTCCTATCCTTGTGACTTAGTCCGCCCACAGGAGATGCGAGCGGAGAAATGAGAACTCCTCTGAGCGGTCATTTTAAAGAGGACGTCCATTAATGATGACAGGAGGCACAGCAGCCCTCTGTCTGATGGACAGATGTGTTCATGACCACTTTATATATTTACTTTTAATTCATTCACAGTGCGGTATGAGACAATAACAGGCTACAGATAGGCCTATATATATATAAATATATACAATTTCAGATTCAAACAAGTATGAGAGCACTCTCATAATAACATGACACTATCAGAGATTGGATATATCCCCCCCCCCCCCCCCTCGCTACAATGAGGAAATTAAATTACGGGCCAAACGTTTTATTTACAAGTATTAAAGTAAGCATAGGACACCAAACCAACTGAGACCTGTCTGTCCGCTGCATCTACGCATACACACACACACACACACACACAGTAGCACACGCACCTACACACTGTACCACACGCACCTACAGCTCCTAAAGCATATAATATATAATCAGGCCTATTTTATTATGTGAAGCACTAAATGGTCTTAGAAAGATATCTACTAAACTAAAGTATACAAATAAGAGAGTAATGTAAGCCTGTTATACTGAGTGATATATATTATACACATGCTCTGCTTTCTGCACGGACCTCACAGCTGTTCTCTCTGTAAACAATCGCCTCTGATTCAAGCAGTTAATACAATAATATCCAGGGATGCATGCAGAGCTGTGATTGGCTGAGATAAGTCCGGCGTGCGTCTCGACTCTTTGAACATCTCTGTTGCCGGAAATACATCCCGGAGGAGCCGTGGAGGACTGTGGAGGACCCATCAGTGTATCCCGGTTATAGCTCCTCGATGTGCATTTAGAGAAATGAGATGTCCTTCAACATGGCACGCTGAAATCCATTTCCGGGTCACTACCGGAGGACCGAGGAGTCGAGGAGGGGGAATTAGTGAAATGAGAAAGGGCCATAGTCTTGGGATGTATCAATAATCCATCGTTTAATTTAGTAAAACACAAACAATCCCAGTCGGCTCTGATTGGTTAGCTGGCCGGCTCTGTTGTGATTGGTCAACCGCTTAGCGATGTCCGCCCCTTAGCCTATCACGTACATGTGTCGGAGCGTAGCCAATAGAAGCGTGAGTGTTACATAGTGATGTCACAATGTTCTGGAAGTAAACAAAGGAGTCCAATGGAGGCGTTTCAGGCTGGAGGGACCTTTGGGATTTTAGCCTCTGCAGACCATTTACATGCACTAAAACCTATAAAACACACTACAGGAAAAGCAGGATAGAGCCTCTTCAAGTGAGTGTACTTCTTTAAATTACACCGCTGCTTCTCTTTGATGTATTCCTGTGAGTCCACGTGGTCGTATGTTGTTAACGTGTTGTGTGTTATTTGCGCTGCAGTGTTGAAATGTTTGGCATTTAGCTGAGTCAGACATGAGTGTGAAGAAGGGAAGAGGGGGGAGAAAAGAGGGAGGAGGGGGGGAGAAAGAGGGAGGAGGGGGGGAGAAAGGTCGAGTTGTGTAACAGATATTTGCTTCAGGCCAAAGTGCCACGAGGACGATCTGCAGGATTTACCTTTGGGATTTTACAAACCTCCAAAAAGACTTGACTGAGATTAGGGTTCATTAGGAACATTTGACTGTCAACAAATGAATGGCGTTCACCATGACCATGAAGTATCTCAAGTAAAAACAGCACATATCAAATATATGTAAACAACAGTGGTTGAGATATTTCAGAATTTTTTTAATTCAATATATTAGAAATGCATTTTAATTACAACATTATACAAAACCTGTTATCTAAAATAGTCATTAATATCATTATCACCCAGAGGTATTAACGTTGTAAATTAAAATCTGACTTTGGTTCAAAATGAGAAGTTGCTGCAGTTTTTAAATGAGAAAAAAAACACACACACACACACACACACACATTACAGTACATGACATGTCACATGTTAGACGCTTTTATCCAAAGCGACTTACATACTCAATACTGTGGACAATCCCCACAGGAGCAATTTGGGGTGAAGTGTCTCAGGGACACAACGACATGCTGACTGCAGTGGGGTTGAACTTGCTACCCCCTGATTCGAAGTCCAGCACACTATCCACTGAGCCACAGCCTCCCATATGCACACACACGCAACGGTGAGCAGACAACTGAAGCTTTGGTCATCTTAATATACATTAAAAAAAGTGAAATGTAGTTTTTTGTCAAGTGTGTCAGAGAAATGTTGGTGTAATACAAACGTGTGGAAATATAATGCTTTAATAATTGTGTGTGCAATTAAAACCACCTAAACCTAAACCTAAACTTCTGTGTTTCCCTTCAACCCTTAATAACTTCAACCAAAGCCCTTTTATTTAACATTAGACGGAATAACGTACATAACACTAACCCTGACTTTATCAGTCACGTTATGATTAGGCATTATTTAAATTCAGATTTGTTTTGTATTATATATATTTTTGGTATTTATTTTATCTTTTAAATATATTTTTTGTAATTATTACCTTTTTTTTTTTATTTGTATTTATTAAATGTATGATCGTCTTACATTTAAATTTACATGACTTTAATGTCTTACATTTGAAGTTTGATTGTCTTTTATTATATTTAACTATAATATTTGATTCTATTTCTAATAATTGTCTTGGTTTTTCATCAATTTGACGATTTTTCTTAACATGCGTTTACGCTTGTATTGAGGAATATTGTGCATCTCTTCTGTCCCAGCATGTGCAGGTATAAAAGTTATATTATAATTGAAATAATAATTGAATTATAATTATAATAATAATAAAGAGAAGACGATAAAGTGGCTTTGATATCAAACCATCTGCACATTAACCGTTTGCACTTTGGTTCATTAGTGTGCAGTGAATTAATTACAGTCATATAACCTTCTTCCTTAGTGCTCTGGCTCTTTGACAGTCTTGTGAATGTGAAAAACATTTGGCAAAAATGAAGTACAGTTATATTAACGACGTTACATATCCTTAAATCTGGTATGAGAACTATACAAATATAGTTCTAAAGTCAAAATGGAATAAAAAATTAACTTGGCATGGATTTTTGGTTCCGTCACAGTACTGTCATTTATATGATATATCTGTGTTAGTGTGTAATTAGTATAACTTTAAAGCAAACTAAAGCGTTGCATTAGTCACTTTAAAAGTATGAAGTATTATGTTTTAGCACTTCCTGTTT
This sequence comes from Trematomus loennbergii, assembly GCA_012861695.1. NCBI lineage: Eukaryota > Metazoa > Chordata > Actinopteri > Perciformes > Nototheniidae > Trematomus > Trematomus loennbergii. The sequence continues at coordinate 107,514 of JAAOOA010001024.1, forward strand.
GCAGCTATCACTAAATCAGTTTGACTCTGAACTTTAAAACGTGCTAAATCTCAGGCAGGTTGTGAAGTCTTTTTTCAGCGTCTAAGCACTTAGTGTTAATTAGCATGTTAAAAAGCTAATGATTGTTCCTTAATGTCTGCTTAATTAAAGCTGGTTTGTTGTGTCCTTTGCTTTAAAGTCATTTTAAGTGTTTAAGACAAACGCCACCCTGATATTCTCCACTCAGACACGTGGAGCTTAAGACACTAACATTTTGACTTCCCTCTCCTCTGTGTCACTGAGTCTTCTTCTGCACGGCAGGTCTGTCCGTGTCATGGAGTTTTTTCCAGAGAGGAAGGGGACGATCTTCTCGAACAGCAGCAGCAGCTCGCCACACCTGGAGGGGGGGGGGGGGGGGGGGGGGGGGGGGACACGGGGAAGACAAAGGACGTTACACACGATTCAAGTTTCAAGGCCTTATTGTCATGTGCACATTAGCTACAGTGTAGATATGGCAATGAAAAACGTAAAGGTCCCCTATTACTGTTTTTCATCAATATATACAGGTCTCAGATATATACAGAGCCTGTCTCTGATTGGCTGAAACACCAAACAGATCATTGCAGCATTACCCATAATCCCCTCTGTTTCAGCCCTGTTTCAAAAGTGCTGATTCTCTGTCTGTTACTTAGATGAAAATAAGGAGCCACTCCCCACGCCCCTCTGAGAGAGATTTGGTTACACATTAGGCGCGTTCACACCGCAGTACTTTTCCCACTTTAGTTCCGATATAGTTCGGAAATGTCTCGTTCACACCAAAAAGAGCCGGAACTAGAATTAGTTCATGAACCTTTTCACCCCCTTTTCCGTCCCTGCTAGAGAGCAGGTACTTTCGTGGGAGAAAAAGGTTCCTATGTCTGATTGGCTGGGCGGATTGCAAACCAGCCCCGTAAAACTCCCAAAAAGTTTTGTGAAGCCGCCATTTTATTATCCTCGCATTAGCATTATTAGCATTAGCATTAGCCCAGCGCAGAAACGCAGAGAGACTAACTTATGGCAACACAAAATAAAACATGGGAGCGGTGGAGATGAGGAGGTGTCGGCGTTCTGGCGATTTACTCGGAGGCTAGTATACTGCCACCCGGAGTCCCAGCCGGAAGTCACCGTTGTTGGGGACTGGCTTCAGTAGAAGCTGCTGGAGTGGCAGTATACGCCGTGAAGTTGTTTGCGGCCTGCCAGTAAACCCAAAGCAGAAGAAGAAGAAGTGACGTCAGCGGCTTCATTTGCCTAATCTTCCCTCAGGGACTGATTCCGGTGTGAACGTGATCTGCTCTTAGTTCATCAGAACTAAAGAGTTCTGATGAACCTTTGTGGGGAAAGTACTGCGGTGTGAACGCGCCTAATGGTGCTCTAGGAGATTCAGGTGATAAGGGGGGGGGGGGGGGGGGTTACCTTGGTTGCTGATTGGCTAATGGTTACCAAGCCAAAACATCGTTATGACATCATAAAGTGGCCAAAATCTGATCGGCTCATTTTCAGACAGGTTTTTATAGAAATGGATCAAAAAGAGAGAGAATCTTTGTTCCTGAAACTTTCAGAGTCTCTTTCCACAGAGGGGACACATGTTGATGAAGAAGAGACATGAAGAAGAGGGGACACGTGTTGATGAAGAAGAGACATGAAGAAGAGGGGACACATGTGATGAAGAGGACATGAAGAAGAGGGGACACATGTGATGTAGAAGAGACATGAAGAAGAGGGGACACATGTTGATGAAGAGAGACATAAGAAGAGGGGACACATGTTGATGTAGAGAAGACATGAAGAAGAGGGGACACATGTTGATGTAGAAGAGACATGAGAAGAGGGGACACATGTTGATGTAGAAGAGACATGAAGAAGAGGGGACACATGTTGATGTAGAAGAGACATGAAGAAGAGGGGACACATGTTGATGAAGAAGAGACATAAGGAAGAGGGACACATGTTGATGTAGAAAGACATGAAGAAGAGGGGACACATGTTGATGTAGAAGAGACATAAGAAGAGGGACACATGTTGATGTAGAAGAGACATAAGAAGAGGGGACACATGTTGATGTAGAGAAGACATGAAGAAGAGGGGACACATGTTGATGAGAAGAGACATGAAGGAAGAGGGGACACATGTTGATGTAGAGAACATGAAGAAGAGGGGACACATGTTGATGTAGAAGAGACATGAAGAAGAGGGGACACATGTTGATGTAGAAGAGACATGAAGAAGAGGGGACACATGTTGATGTAGAAGAGACATGAGGAAGAGGGGACACTGTTGATGTAGAAGAGACATGAAAGAAGTGGATTTTGCATAATAGGTGACCTTTAAGAGAGTTGGTTCATCACACTACAGTTACTAACATTGCCCCGACACGCGTTACTTCGTTACTTTTATAAATCAGTCATAATCACACTGACAGACAAGAGGGGTTTCCGCCGCAGGTTTATATGTACAGTAATCTGCGCGACTTGTGCGTCCACATCTCCACGTGCAGTGCTGCATAAACATGGCAGAGTCAGCGATAACTTTCGAGGGGGGAGGTATGCCCATTATTTTGAGTTCGTCCGAAGAATAGACAGGAATGTGACGGTGAGGTGCAAACTGTGTCCAGGCCAGAAGCTGTTATCCTGCTGAACACCACGTCAAACCTCAACAAACACCTGCAAAGAACACATGCTAAGGTGAAGCTAATAGCTAAGGACCCCCGAACCCAGAGTGAGGATGTTGCGATGCGCCGCCGCCGACTCCGAAGCAGCAAAAATGACCGGTAACCAAAGCAGAGATGGACAGGCTTGTAGCATCCTTCATAGTAGAGGTAATGTTGCCCATTTGCACAGTGGAATCACCATCGCATCGTTCAGAGATATACTGCGCAAAATACAGATAGCAGGAGACAGAGGACAGCCATGGTCAGAGCTATCTGGATCAGTCTTATGCGACAATGGAAACTGAACTAAAGAGAACATTTGAAACTTTAGCAGTCTGCGTGATCTGCCTGCAGGGAGGGGCAGGGCCGGCCCTGAGAGTAAAGTAACGAGTAAAGTAACGAGTAAAGTAACAAGTTACTTTATGTAGAGAGTAACGAAAGTAATATGTAATATATTACTTTTTTTTAGTAACGACCCCATCTCTGCCTTTAAGTCACAGGCTCTTCCAACAATGCTACATGAATATATACAGTAAAGGACATAGAAAAAAATAAAACAGATAAAATAGTATATAGATAAATAATTAGCAAGATGTTCTGAGTTCAAGAGTTCAGGTGTTTAAAAGTCTAGGGTGGACATATGGGAGCCAATAATGCTGCAAAGGTATGAATCTTAAAAAAAAATTAATTACTATTTTCTTTTTAGGCAGGGGTTATTTGCACTAGGTGTTATTTGCTAAATTATCAATATGCTAATATTATTTTAGACGGCTAAACGGCTTCCCCTGCTTCTGATCCTCCTTACCGAGGACCGGGCCGAGCCAGTACACGAAGCAGTACTCTGGGTAGGAGTGTCCGCTGCAGGGGAACTGGACGGAGAAGGCCAGGACCGGGTTGAAGACGGCACCGGAAACACTTCCACCTGGAGAGAGGAGAGAGAGGAGAGAGGAGAGAGAGAGAGAGAGAGGAGAGAGGAGAGAGAGGAGAGAGACCAGCAGGTAACATATCAAGTTCTTATTATACATTGTTTTGTATGGCACCTTTAAAAAAAAAGGTACTTAAAGGCATTTTACACTTTACGTATTGGTCCCATTAGCATTTAGGTATCTAGCAGTTGCTATTATTTTATTTTGTCACTTTGTCAATTCTTCTGTGAAATAGAAGGAACTAATTTTATATTTCAGTCAGGATGGATACACCTCCAAGAAATGATCATCATCTTCAGGTTTATAAAATATACAGGAAGGTATTCTTACACTAGTTGTAAATAACAGATGGATTAATCAACAGAGAAATGTGTATTGTTATTAGTTATAATACTTGCTGACCAAGCAGGCGTTACATCATAATATTGTTGATTTCATTGTAATATATTGTCATTGATTTCAAATCATTTGTTTGCCTTTAAAAATTGTATTTTTATTTTAAAATTCGTTTTTTGTAGTTAGTTTTTGTTTCCTTGTCTGTGATCAATTACTTAGTTCTATGTTAATAGTGTTGTCTTTCATATTATATTTGACTTTAATTTGTTGACCAGCTAAAAAAAAAAATCCTCTTTTATTGGGCTTTATTTTTCTAACATGTTATACATAATATGTGTTCTCCTTGCATGTCCAGGGTACATAACGTGCCTAAAGCATATTTAAACCAAACATCACTTATTTTCAGCCCAATGGTCGCAGGTAAACGGCTTCCAGGTAAATAATCAAACTCACCTGCGTAAACCGCAACAGTGATTGCGGCAGCGATGAAGTGAGCGCGAAGTTTTTCGTCCAGCTTGTGGGCATGCATGGCGGCAGCTTGGACGAAGAAAGCGCAACCGAGCTCCACAGCTGCTGCCTCAATTAAAGTCCCACCTAGGGGGTCAAAGCACCGGAACCCGAACCTCTGGTGTTTAATGTGGACTTCAGAAAGACCCAGCGACCAAACGGACGCGGCGAAGAACTGCGCGGCGAACCCAGCGGCAAACTGACAACCAATGACGATTCCTGCCGCTTTGACGCTGCTGCGGCCGCGGCAAACGCTCTCCAGAGCACCGCTTGGGTTGCACGTCGCCTCGCGGAAAGTTAACAAATGTATCATTGTCATGGTGTAGGTGATTGTTAGGGCGACTGAGACCTCCAGTTTTAGCGTTTCGCCCAGCAGTTTGAGCTCATGTGTGCAGCAGCAGAGCTGGAAGGTGGACGCCGCTTCCAGCAGGTAAACCCAGTAAGCTCCGGGGAGAAGACGCGCTGTTCGCCGGAGGGCTTCGCTGAGGAGCACAGCGGCGCCGCACACCGCCATGGAACGTAAAGGTCGGTCATGTTTTTCGGTTGTTTTCACCGACCTTACGAAACAAACCGTTCTTCGTGATGGGGGGAAACTTTGAGGTCCACTTAAGTCCACTTTGCTCCCTCCTGTTACGCGTCAAAGTCGCCCCACACTGCCGCGTCAAACAAGCGCTGCGAAAACAGAAAGCAAGGCGGTGAAACGTTCAAAATAAAAGCGCAATCATCTGTCAATGGTGTTAAAAATACTCATATATTTTACCTGATGTATATTCTGTAAATTAATTATGATTATTGAGGTATTCATGCGCAAACTACTTCAATGCTTATGCTGGTAAAAGTGGGGCTCGTTTTTTTTGTTAATTTATAAACTGTTTCGGAATTCACCAAGTTAACAATACAATCTGTATCCTTCAAAATGCATTATAGTTTATCAGTTGACTTTAATCTGAATCTGCATAGAATCTATCTAGTAATTGGACATATTAAATAAATGTAGCAGGGTAAAAGTAAAATATTTGCTTCTAAAATGGAGTCAAGCTTAAATAGATCTCATTTATATGAATGTAATATTCCATTCCCCATACACACTTAATAATATCCTGCTTTATTTTGTTTAACTGAACGTTGGCCCTTCAATAGTGTTTTTTATCTTCACAGTCTACTGTATATTTTCTACTTTATAATGTTGCTTTATTTATATTTTGAAGTTTACATTTTAGAATTGTTTATTTCTACTCTTTAATTTCTATGTATGTGCAATGCAAAAATGTCCCAAATTGGGATCAATAAAGTACTTCTTATCTTAATAGTTTGTGTGTTTTTCATTCTTTATGCCAAGCTCATCTAACCATCTCCTGCCTCTAGCCTCATATCTACCTATAGTGTATAACATCTACCAAACACACATCAGAAAGCTCATTGGAATACCTCCCAACATCTCATAACTATTGATTTCATGTTTACATTCAGACGGTAATGCTCCACGTGTGTTGTGCAACCAGGTTTTATTTTGAAGGTGTCACAGGAAATAGTATTTTTGTGAAGTACTTGATGATTTGGGGGGCGGTGCTCACATCCTGGGAGTGTCAGACCGGTCAGATCAGAACAATGTGTTAAATAGGTCAGTTTATATATACACAGTCTGTAGTCACACACTGAAGTTATAGTGCTAAACAGCAGGAGGCACAACACGCACACAGACCGCTTTTATTGTGAAAGTATTTGGACTTTGGTTCTTCTTTTGTTTTCGTTTTGCACACGAGATGCAACAATTAAGGTTAAAGTGCTGACTTGCAGTTTGTGTTCAGTATGTGCAATGTAGGAATTAAAGCCCAGAGGGGAGAAGTACTCAGATCAAATACTGGAGTAAAAGTAGAAGTACTCAGATCTTGTACTTGACTAAAAGTAGAAGTACTCAGATCATCTTGAGTAAAAGTAGAAGTACTCAGATCTTGTACTTGAGTAAAAGTAGAATACTCAGATCAAGTACTTGAGTAAAAGTAGAAGTACTCAGATCAAATACTTGAGTAAAAGTAGAAGTACTCAGATCAAGTACTGAGTAAAAGTAGAAGTACTCAGATCTTGTACTTGAGTAAAAGTAGAAGTACTCAGATCATCTTGAGTAAAAGTAGAAGTACTCAGATCTTGTACTTGAGTAAAAGTAGAAGTACTCAGATCATCTTGAGTAAAAGTAGAAGTGCTAAGATCTTGTACTTGAGTAAAAGTAGAAGTACTCAGATCTTGTACTTGAGTAAAAGTAGAAGTACTCAGATCATCTTGAGTAAAAGTAGAAGTGCTAAGATCTTGTACTTGAGTAAAAGTAGAAGTACTCAGATCAAGTACTTGAGTAAAAGTAGAAGTACTCAGATCTTGTACTTGAGTAAAAGTAGAAGTACTCAGATCTTGTACTTGAGTAAAAGTAGAAGTACTCAGATCATCTTGAGTAAAAGTAGAAGTGCTAAGATCTTGTACTTGAGTAAAAGTAAAGCTCAGATCTTGTACTTGAGTAAAGTAGAAGTACGCAGATCTTGTACTTGAGTAAAAGTAGAAGTACTCAGATCTTGTACTTGAGTAAAAGTAGAAGTACTCTGATCTTTTGAGTAAAAGTAGAAGTACTCAGATCTTGTACTTGAGTAAAAGTAGAAGTACTCAGATCTTGTTCTTGAGTAAAAGTAGAAGTACACAGATCTTGTACTTGAGTAAAAGTAGAAGTACTCAGATCTGTACTTGAGTAAAAGTAGAAGTACTCAGATCTGTACTTGAGTAAAAGTAGAAGTACTCAGATCATACTTGAGTAAAAGTAGAAGTACTCAGATCAAGTACTTGAGTAAAAGTAGAAGTACTCAGATCAACTTGAGTAAAGTAGAAGTACTCAGATCAAGTACTTGAGTAAAAGTAGAAGTACTCAGATCAAGTACTTGAGTAAAAGTAGAAGTACTCAGATCAAGTACTTGAGTAAAAGTAGAAGTACTCAGATCAGTACTTGAGTAAAAGTAGAAGTACTCAGATCTGTACTTGAGTAAAAGTAGAAGTACTCAGATCTGTACTTGAGTAAAAGTAGAAGTACTCAGATCAAGTACTTGAGTAAAAGTAGAAGTACTCAGATCAAGTACTTGAGTAAAAGTAGAAGTACTCAGATCTTGTCTTGAGTAAAAGTAGAAGTACACAGATCTTGTACTTGAGTAAAAGTAGAAGTACCAGAGAGTAGGAATACTCTGTTACAGTAAAGTCCTGCATTCAAAATGTTCCTCAAGTAAAAGTATAAAAGTATTCTCATCAAAATAGTGAAAGTAGCGACAGTAAAAGTAGTCATTGTGCAGATTGGTCCATTTCAGAATAATAATGATATGTTTTATAATGATTGATCATGAAGTGTTCTCAAAGCTGGTAAAGGTGCAGCTAGTTTGAATGACTTTGTATACTGCAGGGTAGCTTGTGGATTTACTCCAGGTGGAACTAAAGTCTGATTTAACACTTGGTTATTTTCACATCATTCATCCACATCTGTAAAGTAACTAAAGGTTTAAATACATGTAGTGGAGTAAAAGTAGTAGTAAGTAGTAGTCGTAGTAGTAGTAGTAGTAATAATAATATAATAATAATAATAATATAAGATAATACAAATGTGTATAAGTTGTAAATAAAAAAAAATACCTGTGTTAAACACGGTGTGTGGCATCAGGTGCAGACAGTGATACGACCAGAGGTGTATCAACAGGAACATGATGTAAGCAGCACGGTGTTACAATAGGCCTACATTCATATCCGCTTTGATTTTCAAAATAAAACTTGTATTGTATTAACAACGTAAACACAACAAATGTGTTGATTAATAAATAACAATAAAATAGGATAACATCTTACAACTTAAATACAATAAAGTCAGTGGTTAATAAAATAACAATTGAATAGAATCACATTTTTCACTTAAATATTTCAAGTAAACATAACACACAAACAATAGCAATCTTTTGTCTAAAATACCCTAAATTAAATGCACTTAAACACTATATTAAGTTATACAATTACAATAATATACAATATAATTAACTACTGGAAAAACAACACATTTAGGTAATACAAAATAGATATAGTAAAGACTTACAACTTAAATAAAATCACTAAGTAATTATAAAATACATTTGAATCAATGTTTTAACATAAATACAGCAAAGCAAGTATTATAAGAAATAACAATACAATTAATTGTTACAACCTAAGTACAATTAATTAAGTGTTAAAATAACAAAAGACCAAATTGTACATAACTAAGAGATAACATAATAATAAATAGGAAAGAATCGTAATAAAAAAATATCTTGACTAAATAGAAGTAGGTTTTAAATGTACGTCTTAAAATGAGTTATAGAGAGGAAAATACAAATCTCTTCGTATTTTAGATACAAACTATTGAACTTCCGGTACCCTTATTAGTAACTCTGGTTAACTTGACCCTCATCATCCTCCGAGGCCACCTGCCTGCTGTGATCCTGCTGGCCGGAGAACAACGGCGATCTGCGGCTACTTTCTGCCGATAGTCGGGAAGCAGAACCAACCCGGAGGATTACCTGGAGTAAGACAACAACCCACAGAACATATTGGTATTACAAATATATACTGTAGTGAAATATCATGTCTGAAGCTGCTTTGTTATCGATGTGTTTTGGTGATGATCAGGTCCCGTTCTTTCTTTTATGTGAAGCAAGCCACCAGACTCATTAGAAATCTCCTAATTGTGATTATCGTCTATTTTCGCCAAGGTGGATAGCTGTTTATACAATTTAACTGTTTTAATTCATTATTAGGATGCATACTTTAATTCGGCTAACAATATAACACATGAATGAAGGTACAAACCGTGTGCACATTGTGATTTCCATTATATGCAACCTTTAAGGATACACATGTGCACCTTCAAAACTACAAGGTGGTATACTCGTATGCTTTTCTAAGTATGCCGATAAGCAAAGCAACAGTTAAGTGTTATAATATTGAAAAAACCATGGAAGTTTTGCTCTATTAAAGAGCGCACAATAACAGGTTTGTATCTCTCAGTCCAGTAATTCATTAATTATGGAAGTGATGGTTGTTGTTCATACATTTTTAATACATCACCACAGGTGGCAGTGTACAAATACACAATACCTCAACAAAAGTACAAATACAGGTGTTTGCCTGCTGGAATAATGCCAGTGTTGGAGACTCACTAAGGACATTTACTCAAGTATTGTACTTTGTTTGACATATTTGTACTTTACTTTCCATTTAACAGTTACTTTGTACACATAGTAACACATGATATGCTGATATGGTATAGTGTAGTACTCTACTACTAATCTACACAGTATTTAATGCATCTAAATATGTTGCAAATTGACAAACTGCTCTTACAACAGGATAATATTAACCATAATCATATAACACATAAAAGATCCATTCTGCATATCGAGTTCTTTTAAGACTTGAAGAACATTTAGCTAATACTTCTGTACTTTTACTTAAGAAACATTTTGAAATCAGGACTTTTCCTTGTAGTGGGGCATTTTAATTAAGGCCATAGTATTTGTACTTTTACTTAAAGGGGACCTATCATGCAAAAATGCACTTGTGTACGTCTTTTCTACATGAATATGTGTCCCCGGTGTTCCAGGGAACTCACCAAGTGTCAGAAAACACAACCCTCTCTATTTTCCTCCATACCCAAATCTCTAAAAAAAGGGGCTGCAACGGATCTGATAAAAACTGATCCAGATTTGAACACTGTCCTGACGTCAGGACGGTGGCGCTACGGCTATTGGGCCAACTCCACCAATCAGGAGGAGACAGCCACGGCCATTGCCGTTCGAAAGCGCTGGAGACGCTGTAGTACATATGCCAGGCCTGTAGGTGGTGCTGTTCTCACTGAATCAGCCCTTGCAGAGCAGAGCTAAAAAAAAGTGCAAATTGAGCGAAATGAGGCATGGCTAAAATGCATGATCTGTTTGGTATTTTGAAAACAGAAACGTATAATATGCCTTATATAGGTATGGCCCTACAATATATCATTTAAATATACCATGATAGGTCCACTTTAAGTAAAGGATCTGAGTACTTCTTCCAACACTGATTAATGCTAACTTTTCTACCTACATTAACTCAGTACGTACACTTCAGTGTTTTGCTCAAAGAAACCACTAAAGAGGATTTACAATCTGAGCTGTCCTTTGTTCCCCAGTAAAGATTATGACCTGAAACACACCTGAGTTGCACAAGAGCTTCTACATGTGAGGAAGAAAAGCAGATTACTTCTGTGGAACTGAGAGAAGAGCAGCTGGAAAGAGATTCACTTTAGATTTCCTGTTCAAAGAATAAAAACAAACATCGTAAAACTTATGTGAGTTTTGGCCACGTTGCAACAGGTTTCCTGCTGACATTAACTGAGGCTGCTCTATCAACATTATACGGTATGTTATTCAAAGTTAACATAAATAAATATAACATGGTGCAATGTCACTAAGTATATGAATTAGGGCTGTGCGATTATGGCAAAAATCATAATCACGATTATTTTGGTCAATAATTGATATCACGATTATTAAACGATTATTCAATGACTTTGAAAACATCCATTTATTGAACTTTAAAACAAATACAAATAATAATTTGAACAGTATTACAGTATTACTGTTGATTACCCTGAACGTATAATTCAACTGAAAAACCAATACAAAAATAAATAAATTAAATGATACATTTATATTTACATTTAAATAAATAATATCAAAATAATAAATACCAATAAACAAGATCAACAAAATATTTTGGAGCGCACTTCAACAAGCTACTAAACATATGTAAATATGATAAATACAAATAAATTAGACTAAAATAAATGAGATCAAATATGTTGCACTGTCACAACCTAGCAAAGCTAAATAATCGTTTTTCGATTATGTTGTTTTCGTAATTGTGGCAGGCCAAAATCGTAATTGCGATTAAAATACGATTAATTGCACAGCCCTAATATGAATTGTACTTAAAGGTGGGGTAGGTAATTTTGGAGAAACCAGCTCGAGATCGCTAGAATTTGAAAATACACAACCGGAGAAAATCTGCCACTTCCTCACAGAGCCCCTCCAACACACACGAACGCGCACATGACCAATGAGGGCACGAGATAAGTTTGTGCACAGATGGGGTATTTAAAGTACTTTAATTGAGTATTTTTTTCATGCTACTTTAAATATTGTTATTTTTACTTTACCACATTTATTTAACACCTTTGATTACTTTACATTACATTACATGTTACTTGTTAGACGCTTTTATCCAAAGCGGACTCCCCGGGCGCCGTACATAATGGCAGCCCACTGCTCCTAACACTAGGATGGGTCAAATGCAGAGAAACCGTTTCGTTACATAGTACTACCTGTACTACGTAATGACAATAAGTTGAATCTTCAATCTTCTTCATACTCAATACTGTGGACAATTCCCACAGGAGCAATTTGGGGCAAATGGACCAATCCTTGGAGCACCTCACACACCAGGATCCCTTGGCTAACTAACAAGGAGTCCCCATTGACTTGCATAGAGCTCCCTGAACGCTGGTAATAGACGAGTTGGGATGGTGGAGCAATGCTCTCTGCAGACCCATTCTCACAGCGTTATAAACCTTTTCTTTCTCAATATCAAGCCACACTTATTGTTTTTACTTCAGCTGTGAGTGTGTGTGTGTGCTCAGGATGAGTTTCGCTTGTTCTGGCTGTATCGCCGACACGGAAACCTGTCCGCTCCTCGCAGCAGCAACGAGCCTCGCAACGAGCCGACCAATCAGAGCACACTGGGCTCACAGGGAGGGGGGGGCAGGAGCTCCACAAGCCGTTTAGGACAGAGAGTGAATACACATACTATACAGAGATGCTGTTTGAGAAACCAATGTGAGTTTGGAACATTGCACAATATAAATCTATTCTAGTAGACCTCAACAATGGAATTATGATCAGTAGAAATGACCATGACATGGGACCTTTAAGATGCGTGCAGTGAAAGACACAAGACCTTTGTTATAAACTAAAGTAGCCAAGAACAAGAACAGCTTGGTTTATAATAACTAGCTGATTGTGAGACAATGAATTGGCCTCTAAAAACCTTACATCATTTAATCGATTTTTGTATTATACATTTTTTACAGGATGAGTGGGGGTAAAATTACATTACATTCGATATTTCATGACACCAAGAAATTAATTAGTAACAAAACTTGTCTTAAATGAGATAGTACCAAGTAATACTTCATCCCCACTCATTCTTTCAAAACAAACACTGACCAAACTCCCATTTCATTAACATTTGTGTTCACGTGCTTCTTTACTTTCCAGTTTTGCAATATCAGTTTCTTATAGATGAACGATGCACACATGATTTGCCATCCAGTTGGGTGTCTTATGTTCTGGGTATTTTGGAAGAGGCAGACTATTGTGGTGAGAAATGAATTTTATATTTGAGACAGACAATTTCTGATATCATCCCAAGTTTTTTGTTAATTTTATTTCTTTAGAAGTAGTATTACTTATAGTACTTCTATTTGAATGCTATTCTCACCACTGAGTAGAAGTAGAAAATAGCAAGCAAGTAAATAAGTACTCAAGTATTCTGTTTCTGTGTTTCAGGTGTGTGTGCGATGAGGATGTGAGTGTGTGTGTGTGTGTGTGTGTGTGATGGCGTCCTCGTTCTCCCCGCTGCAGGTGGGGCGTCTGCAGGGTCTCAGAGCTCAGCTGCTGCGGCGCTACGAGCACCGGACGCTGGTTTCCTGTCTGTCGGGGCTGTATGGCTGCAGGTGGACGAGAGAGAGGAGAGAGAGGAGAGAGAGGAGAGGGAGGAGAGAGAGGAGCAGAAAACAGCCGGAGGACTGCTGCTGCAACAAGGTGAGGCAAAGAGAGGGAGTAGGAGTCGTTGAAGGGGGCGTTTCATTCCTTATTTTTCTATCAAGCCACTAGATGCCTTAAACCATGGTGTCCAAACTTTTGAATTGGCCCTCATCAAAGTCCAAAAGTATAATGGAATATGGCCCACTTTTCAAATAAATTCAAGTTTAAAACATTTTCTAACAAATCTTAGCCCAATAACTTATTTGTATAACAAGCTTGAAATATACCCTCCATATTTCCCCTTAATAATCTGAGGCTTCTGTTTTAAGGAATGAGCTGCAACACTTTTTGTAACAAAATCAATGAAACCCTATAGAGAGCTGTGATGAATGCTGTTGCTAATTTATAACTTAAAGGGGACCTATCATGCAAAATGCACTTTTGTACGTCTTTTCTACATGAATATGTGTCCCCGGTGTTCCAGGGAACTCACCAAGTGTCAGAAAACACAACCCTCTCTATTTTCCTCCATACCCAAATCTCTAAAAAAGGGGCTGCAACGGATCTGATAAAAACTGATCCAGATTTGAACCCTGTCCTGACGTCAGGACGGTGGCGCTACGGCTATTGGGCCAACTCCACCAATCAGGAGGAGACAGCCACGGCCATTGCCGTTCGAAAGCGCTGGAGACGCTGTAGTACATATGCCAGGCCAGTAGATGGTGCTGTTCTCACAGAATCAGCCCAGAGCTAACAAATGTCAAATTGAGCAAAATGAGGCATGGCTAAAATGCATGATCTGTTTGGTATTTTGAAAAAAAAAAAAGTATAAATATGCCTTATATAGGTATGGCCCTACACTATATTATTCAAATATAGCATGATAGGTCCACTTTAACTTATTAGGCAATATACATCACCTCGTTCTTTCTGTGTGTGGCCCTCAGGGAGAACAGTTTGGAGACCCCTGCCTTAAACAGACATTTTGAACTTGTTTTCTTTCCTTCATATTTGTGTTCCTTACAGTTGAAGAGTTGCTTGGCCTCCGATGGTTTGGATGATGTTATGCAATGGGTTTGCTCAAAAATAAAATAAGAAACTTTTACACGTGCAACAAACAAAGAGGCCTTCACAATAGTCAAAACAAAAGAGGCAAAACTCAAATAAAATAACAAACAACTTAGCTTCTTTCTTTGTTAAGGCTTGTATAACTTGGTAACTTAAAGGGTAATTGAACGATTAAAAACTGTTCCTCACGACGTCTTTCTAACAGGTTGCCCATCACTGTCACTTTTAGAGGAGGCGCCGTGGGAATTGTAGTCTTTTATACTCTGGTTGACTACAGACGTCACGATTAAGTGGTCTTTCTTATAAAAGAACATACTGGCTCTAACAGTCACTAAAGCGGGGTTTCCCTTTTACTGTAGTGTGCTATAAAGGTTTGTGTGCATGTAAATGGTCTGCAAAGGCAACAAATCCCAAAGATCTGGAACATAGTGACATCACTACGTAACACTCACGCTCCTATTGGCTAGCGCACCAACACGTTGTACGTGATAGGCTAAGGGCGGGCGGGACATCTCTAAGCGATTGACCAATCACAACAGAGCCGGCCAGCTAACCAATCAGAGCAGACTGGGCTCTGGTTTCAGACAAAAATAAAGAGCTTTTGAACATTAAAACACGGAGACATGTCCCAGTAGAGACATTAAAACATGTATATTCATTTCCACTTTCTGTGTTAATAAATGTGTTTTTATTAAAAGTTAGTTTAATTAAAAAATGCTTTGTGTCTTCCCTGCGTACAGCTGGAAGGCGTCTGCTTCGCTGCTGCGGTTGCAGCTTTCTGCTTAACGCTGGTGTTCTCTACTTCTGGGGACAGGCTAAGAACGACTACAATGACTTTGACTGTGGGGGTGAAATGATACTGACGTTACCACACACAGAAGCCAATGGTAAACACTCAACAAAAGAAAAAGCTGGGTGCAGTTATCGTGCAGTATTTAAGGATGTGTTGTGCAATCACAGGGTCAAAATGAGCTCCTGCAACCCTCCACTTTCTGTCCTGTGTTTGTACAGTTTGTCTTTGCTGGTCTGGCCCTCCAGATGTTTCTAGCTGAATTATTTATTTAAATACATTTAAAAGGTATATCATATGAATTTCAGTCTATTCTTTGTGAGGTATATAGCTTTGTATCTATGCACTTCCCCTATTTATGACCTCCTTCCCTAATTCTTCCAGCACTCTTTGCCCAAAACCATTCCCATCTCCAAACTGGAATTTCATTTTGACCTCCACCACACATCTGTTAAGTTTCCTGACGCATCTTGCACAAAATATGTCCGCCGCCTACGAAAGATAGTTGCTTAATTTGTTCTGAGATAACTTCTGTAGCTACATGAATTAAACGTACTTGACCTCTTGACCTCTCCTCTGTTTCCCTGCAGGTTCACCTTCAGTACCCTGGGCTTCTGGTTCCCTGGTCTCTGGTTCTGCTGGTCCTCGCTGCAGCTTTCTTCACCTACGTTACCGTACTCATGGTGAGGAAGTGTGTGTGTGTGTGTGTGTGTGTGTGTGTGTGTGTGTGTGTGTGGTGTGTGTGTGTGTGTGTGTGTGTGTGTGTGTGTGTGTGTGTGTTTGTGTGTGTGTGTGTTGGTGTGTGGTGTGTGTGTGTGTGTGTGTGTGTGTGTGGTGTGTGTTGTTGCCCGGGACGTTCTCTGTTTGGTCATCGTCGTCAGCATCTGGCTGATGTACGAGGTCAGCAGGTCGTCCATTTTATAACCCTCAGAGGTCAAAGGTCAAAGGTCAGACACACTGCACTACGTACATGCTTATTCATCGAGATGTGTGCTCTATTGCTTTTAAGTGATGTGCTGTTTAAGGTAAACATATTGTTTTGATTAATTCCCAGAAACAACTATTTTAAAACCCTTCTTACCAAAAATGACGGTATTTCATTGATTCTTTTGCAGGAAGTAACCATTTTGAATAGGTTTTTTAGCCAAATCTCTTGCATTTTCCCATTAAAAGTACAACTTTTGTGTGTGTGTGTGTGTGTGTGTGTGTGTGTGTGTGTGTGTGTGTGTGTGTGTGTTGTGTGTGTGTGTGTGTGTGTTGTGTGTGTGTGGTGTGTGTGTGTGTGTGTGTGTGTGTGTGTGTGTTGTTCCTCGTGCAGCTGCTGGCAGTGTGTTTGCTGTCAGAAGGTCAGAAGCTTTATTTACACTGGAGTCACAAGGTAACAGTCTCTCACACACTCAAAGTTTAATGTCAGCTGTTAATTACTGATTTAATTTAGTGTTTTAAATATAACAAGGCTCTTCCTCTTCCTCCTCCTCCTCCTCCTCCTCCGTGTCATCGAAACATCAAATGCCATGTGTTGAATCCTGCTGTGCTAAGACTTGATGTAAAGTGTTGGTGTGATGTGGTGTTGCTCTCCTGTCAGGCACGATGATGGATTTAAGTTCTGTTTCTCCTCAGATTGGGATCGTTGTGAGTCGACGTTCTCCATCGTAGCGACCGCTGTGTTATCTGACCTCTGGAGCAAAGAGCTGACCACGCTGCTGCTCTCCTTCCAGGTCTCTAAATCTCTCAAATATCTAAAAAGAAAAGATAACATGCAAATGAAAAAAACCCCACATCTCAAATGTGTTTATAGAAGTGAAACATTTAAAGATCTGCAGAACAGGGCTGAAGTCAATTCAAATGAAAACTGATCCACACATTTTGACTTTTGATAACTTCAAAGTTCAAGAAGTGGTACCGCTCTGTCTCCAGGTGACTGCTCCCTTCCTCCACGTGGGGGGGGTCTTCCTGCTGACCGCTCTCTCCTGGCCCGTCGCTCTGCATTTCTTCCGCATGACCAGCAGAGGTGAGGAGAACATCTGGGTCTTTGTATTTACTTTTTGTAATGATTATGTACTTATATTGTATATTTCTGGGCATGTGTAAATGTTAACTGCTGTAAAAACTTAATTCCAATAAATATATTACTCAAAAAAATAAAAGAATAATACTAAAATATTCTGTGTGTGTTTCAGTGAGGGGGGGGCTGATCCTGGGGTTTTACCTGAGCTTCCTGTCCGTCCTCTATCTGGTTCCCTCGGTCTCTACTCTCCTTGTATCAAAGAGGTCGGGACCCTCGGACCCCGCCGGCCCTCATTGGACACAGAGGGGCCCCATGGTGAGCGGGAACAAAACTGAACTTTATAAAATAAAAAATTTTATAATTTTTTTTAATACTTTTTTAAAATTAATTTAATTTATCCCAACATTGTATTCTATGTTCAAGATACAAATTCATTTTTATACATTGCAGCATAAAAACTAAAAACAAAGAAACATGTCTTAGGATATGCCATATAAAATAAACAATACATATAAAGAAGGGGAATAAAAAATGGGAATGTCCCTTTTTTAATGTTTTTAATTACATTACATTTCATTTAGCTGACGCTTTTATCCAAAGCGACTTACAATGACCAATTACAGGGACATTCCCCTGGAGTAAACTAAGGGCTAAGTGCCTTACTCAAGGCGCACTAGGTGGTGTTCCTGGCGGGATTTGAACTCACAACCTTCCGATCTTCAGAATTATTAATTATTATTTTTCTTGTATTAAGTTTGAGAAACCGGCTCGAGATACACTTTTTGTTATATTCCATGGAATGCTCTTAACATCCGATAGCAATGAATATCTGAAGTGCTTTGACAAAAAATCCATAATAAATATGTCATCTGTGGAAGCAGTGTAGTACTGTAAAAAGCACGACCAATCATCTGAGCCGGCCCGGCTAAAATAACTGGATGGCCTACCTGCCTGTCAGCCTTCCATCTGCGCACAAACTTATCTGGTGCCCTCATTGGTCATGTGCGCGTTCGTGTGTGTTGGAGGAGGGGCTCTGTGAGGAAGTGGCAGATTTTCTCCGGTTGTGTATTTTCAAATTCTAGTGATCTCAAGCCGGTTTCTCAAACTTACCTACCCACCTTTAACAGAACGTCGCTTTTTAAAAACGTTTTATTTATGATTTAGTAAACATGTGTTACATTACATTACATTACTTGTTAGACGCTTTTATCCAAAGTGACTTACATACTCAATACTGTGGCAATCCCCACAGGAGCACTTTGGGGTGAAGTGTCTCAGGGACACAACGACATGCTGACTGCAGTGGGGTTTGAACCTGTGACCCCCTGATCAGAACACCAACGCACAATGCATTCACAAAGAAAACCAGCAAATTCACACATCTGATAACACAGAATATATTTGGGTAGATTCACGTGAAACATTGACCTACATAATGACTTGATTGAAAAGGTTGCTGCTCTAATAAGGTCATAGAATAATTCTGAAATAGTTGAACCCTTTAACGTCAACAGGAAAGATTCGTAGAGTTTAGATACAAACAGAAAGTGTAAAACCAAAACATATTCTGGGATATTTGTCCTGGAGTTTTCCTCACATCCTTCCAGCTGTTTGGAGACAACTTTGGCTCTTTTAAATATTGACATTCCTCAGTGAGAGAGCAACTACATTCCCTGACTGCAGCAGGATCTACTGATGGTTAGAGTAGAAGCATTTATTGTCATTTATACAAGTACAATGAGAAGAGTAGACAGGGTATATGCAGGAACCCTGAAGTCACATGTAAGACCTTTTAAGACCTTTTCTAAGACCCTTTCCATACATTTTAAGACCTCATCTCCACTTGAGTTCTAACCGGTTACCTTGGCGACACTTTACCTCACATTGACTATATACTGTATTGATTGTCCTTCCTCCTTATCTTTCCAACCATTTGGACGCAGACTTGCATTTCCCCATAACCATGTTGTTTAACAACCGGCGTAAACGGACCTTCGCGCGCTATCAAGCAGTGAGCGTGCGATGTCCTGTTCAGATGACGTCAAACCCAACGGGATGCCATAAATAAACTACACAGAATCACACTACACACCTACGCAATGATTACATTCAGGCACACTGTAGAATACAACCTCTTTGGACAATTCATATACTTATTGAAACTAGCTACAAAATGTAATACCTTGGAAAATGCCCTTTAATACTTTTTAATAGCCTTCATTTTCACTAAATTGATTATCAACTTTTAATACTTTTTAAGACCCCGCGGACACCCTGGTAGAGCTTCTCTTTTAAGGTGCCATCAAAACATCAGAATAGACGACATACAACAGAGACACGCAGCATTCATACATACATAAAATAATGACAAAAATGAAGTGCAGGAAATAATCCAGTTAGTAAAGTTAACTTAAAGTGGACCTATCATGCTATATTTGAATAATATAGTGTAGGACCATACCTATATAAGGCATATTTATATTTTTTTTTTCAAAATACCAAACAGATCATGCATTTTAGCCATGCCTCATTTGCTCAATTTGACCATTTCTAGCTCTGTTTTAGCAAGGGCTGATTCAGTGAGAACAGCACCACCTACAGGCCTGGCATATGTACTACAGCGTCTCCAGCGCTTTCGAACGGCAATGGCCGTGGCTGTCTCCTCCTGATTGGTGGAGTTGGCCCAATAGCCGTAGCGCCACCGTCCTGACGTCAGGACAGTGTTCAAATCTGGATCAGTTTTTATCAGATCCGTTGCAGCCCCTTTTTTAGAGATTTGGGTATGGAGGAAAATAGAGAGGGTTGTGTTTTCTGACACTTGGTGAGTTCCCTGGAACACCGGGGACACATATTCATGTAGAAAAGACGTACACAAGTGCATTTTGCATGATAGGTCCCCTTTAATATATATATATATAATACATTTATATATTGCACAGGGGAGGAAGACTAAGGAGTGTTAGTGCAAGAGTTCAGTGCCATGATCGCTCTTTGAGTCTGTTTGTCTTTTTATACATCTGTAGGGTCTGAACTGTCCTCTACGAAGTTTGTGGATTCGCTGAGTTGTAGATATCCATCATGGAGGGAGAGGGCTGCTTGTATGACTCTCTGAAGCCTCTTCACTTTCTTCTGGTGTGTTTATATATCCAGTGTTTTGTGTAACTGTGTTCCAGCTGGCTCCAGAAAAACACTCTGATGTCGTTTGAGAAAGCCGTGGAAACAGGAAGTGAAGGTCTGGAGACGGACGTCACCATCAGGTCAGTCAGCTGGATATATATACTGCATATATGGAAGATTATTCGCCTTTTATTGAAAATATAATATGTTTATTGTCATTGATCGATGCTGTAATGGTTGTCTACAAGAAGACTTTGAATAATCTGGAACTTTCTAGTATCAAAAAGTAGAATAAAGTGTACAGTATGTCGTACAATGTTGAAAATAAAGTCATGGTATAGCCTGACCACAATAACAAATAAAGGGAACCGACAGATTACATTTCACTCATAACATTTGATAACATGTGATCAATAAGTACATGTATTGATTGATCATCATGTCCTGGTTGCAGTGTGACGGAGTCCCCTTCCTGATGCACGATCAGACGCTGCGTCGGACCACCAACGTCCAGCACGTCTTCCCCAACAGAACCAACATGGCTGCCTCCTTGTTCAGCTGGAGCGAGCTGCAGAGCCTCAATGCCGGAGCCTGGTTCCTCTCCGTGAGTCTCAGGAGAGATAAACGGATGGAGACATAAATATATATAAATATGATGCATAGTTGTCATTTATTTTTTGTGATCACATTTTTATTGAGATGAATACACAACTTGTACAACCAAAGCACACAGTGGCGATTCTAGAGTCTGTGGGGGCCCTAGGCAAACATTCACTGGGGGCCCCTCGAACCAGCTTTTCATCACCACGCACAGCCGACAGTGCCCTCCTGCCCTGCGTGGTGCCCTTGAGCAAGGCACCGGACACCCCCCTCCCCCCCCCCACTCCCATTGCTCCCGGGCGCTGTACAATAGCTGCCCACTGCTCCTGTGCTAGACTCCTGGTGCTAGGATGGGTTAAATGCAGAGAACACATGTCACTGTGTGCTGCATGTGTGACCATTAAAAAGGGGTTCATCCCTCCCAATATTATTATTATATACTGCAGAGGAAAATACGCTTTTTTTTTTAAATACAGGAGAAAATAAACAGCTGGAAAAATATAATTATGATGCATAATTTGACTGTTATAATTGTATATTTAATGTATATAATGATGCATTTTAGTTTTTTAACCTTTGTGTATTGTGTATCACTATTGCTTTATAACAAGGGATTTGTTTGTTTATTATTTTTAACTTTTCTTTCCTTTTCAATTTGTAAAACTTCTTACTGAAATCAGCACCATTTTTAATATTCTTAAAAACTGCACAGCTCTTCCACTTTCAATTCTGATAAACTTCACATTTCTGGACATTTTCCGAGCAGTTTTCATGTTTATTGCACTTTTGTATACTTATTTACATTTTTAAAATAGTTAATTTGAGTTTGCTCCTTTTTCAACAAATGTACTCGTATTACTGTGTGTAAATGTGCACCCTTATTCACTAAAGCAACTTGCCTGCATGTATAAACCTACACTAGGCAATACCTAATTCAGAACATCACATTAGGATAGTAAACATAGATATTGATTTGACATGTTGCGTAACAGGACGAATGGCAGTTAATCACAACACCCCGTCCCCCACAATGCATCACTCTCTGTGCTCCCTGTTGCATCACTGATGAGGTATTGATGTTTTCAGAGCGACCCGTTCAGCACCGCGGCTCTCTGTCTGCAGAGGAGCGTCTGCGCGCCGCCCAGCAGCCCGTCTGCAGCCTGCAGGCCTTCCTGCAGCTGGCTGCGCAGACAGAGCAGCTGGTGATCTTTGACCTCTACCGGCCCCCCAGAGGTCATCCGTTCAGAGACACCTGGATCCAACGAACGCTGGAGGTCATCCACAACGAGTCCTCCATCAACTCCTCGCAGGTCAGTGCTCCTCCTGCTCTATTGACACTGACGGGGGGCTTCTCTGACGGGGCTTCACTGACGGGGGGCTTCACTGACGGGGCTTCACTGACGGGGCTTCACTGACGGGCTTCACTGACGGGGCTTCACTGACGGGGGGCTTCACTGACGGGGCTTCACTGACGGGGCTTCACTGACGGGGGGCTTCACTGACGGGGCTTCACTGACGGGGCTTCACTGACGGGGGGCTTCACTGACGGGGCTTCACTGACGGGGGGCTTCACTGACGGGGGGCTTCACTGACGGGGGGCTTCACTGACGGGGCTTCACTGACGGGGCTTCACTGACGGGTGGCTTCTCTGACGGGGCTTCACTGACGGGGGGCTTCACTGACGGGGCTTCACTGACGGGGCTTCACTGACGGGGGGGCTTCACTGACGGGGGGCTTCACTGACGGGGGGCTTCACTGACGGGGCTTCACTGACGGGTGGCTTCTCTGACGGGGCTTCACTGACGGGGCTTCACTGACGGGTGGCTTCTCTGACGGGGCTTCACTGACGGGCTTCACTGACGGGGGGCTTCACTGACGGGGCTTCACTGACGGGGGCTTCACTGACGGGGGCTTCACTGACGGGGCTTCACTGACGGGGCTTCACTGACGGGTGGCTTCTCTGACGGGCTTCACTGACGGGGGGCTTCACTGACGGGGCTTCACTGACGGGGCTTCACTGACGGGGGCTTCACTGACGGGGGGCTTCACTGACGGGGGGCTTCACTGACGGGGCTTCACTGACGGGTGGCTTCTCTGACGGGGCTTCACTGACGGGGCTTCACTGACGGGTGGCTTCTCTGACGGGGCTTCACTGACGGGGCTTCACTGACGGGGGGCTTCACTGACGGGGCTTCACTGACGGGGGGCTTCACTGAAAGGGGCTTCACTGAAAGGACGCTAAAGACAGAAATAATGACTAAATACTGGCTGCAGTTTTAGTCATTAACCATCACTTACTTTTAGGTGGAAATACATTTGTTTGCAATAAGGTGTGTGTGTGTGTGTGTGTGTGTGTGTGTGTGTGTGTGTGTGTGTGTAGGTGCTCTGGCTGCCCTCTGACCTCCGCTCTCTGGTACATCTCTCCGACCCTTCCCTCCAGCAGACGTCGGGCAGCCGGCTCCCCCCGGAGGATCTGCAGAGAAACAACATCCTGAGACTCAACCTGCACTACAGCGACATGTCCACTCAGAGCCCAAGGTGTGTGTGTGTGTGTGTGTGTGTGTGTGTGTGTGTGTGTGTGTGTGTGTGTGTGTGTGTGTGTGTGGTGTGTGTGTGTGTGTGTGTGTGTGTGTGTGTGTGTTTGAGTGTGTGTGTGTGTGTTCCTGTTAGAAAACTCTCCCTGGTCCCCGGCTTGAGCTTCAATCTCAGGATCCATGTATCTGTGATCCTCTCCAGAATGGAAGTAGTCATCACATACAGAGCATCAACTAGTTCCTGAACAGTGTCCTTCACATGCTGATATCCAAGAGAGGGAGTTACACAGTCACAAGATGGAGGAATAGAAAGCAGTATTCAATGTTTACTTCAGATTAGCTCCACGTCAGAAATGATCATGCTTGTCATATGTCTATCTCCATAGAGGCTGAATCATCATGTTAATCACATAGCTATCATATGCCTCAAACAGTCCTGATGCTCTTCTAGGTAATCATACATCCTGTCATGTTCACAGCTACAGTTGGGATACCTTTGTTAGCATGTTACTCTGATACTGGAAGAATACATTCAGTGTTTTCCCAACAGTTATCATATTTTCTCTTCTCTTGTGTGTCAGTGCGTACTCAGCGGGTAACGTCAGCACTAACCTGTACGTGGTGACCCAGCCGTGGCTCTTCTCCCTCGCCTGGTGCTCAGGGGTTCAGTCGGTCACCACCAACAACCCCCAGCTGCTGAGCTCCATCACCGCCCCGCTGTTCCTCATGGTAACACTCAACCACACTGTGTACAAGTACTCTGAATGTGTACTTGAGTATTTCCATGTAATGCACCTCTTCCCCACTAAGTTTTGAAGCACAATTGTACAATTAAATACGTATGTCCGCCAAAAAAATAACTTGAATCCATTTGATATTTACATATAGCCCCTTAATAAATGTATTGTCCAGACTTTGCTTTTTATGGTATCCATTTAATAAAAAGTGCATTTAGTTTTGCCCCGCTCTTCCTCATGGTAACACTTCACCACACTGTGTACAAGTACTCTGAATGTATATTTGAGTATTTGCATTGTATGTAACGTTTAACCTCTTCTCTACTAAGTTTTAGATGCACAATTGTACTTTGAAATCAACGATATCTGTCTGACAGGAACAACTTTAGTCTATTTGATATGTACAGCCCCTTAATAAATGAAATGTTCTGCACTTCTTGGGGTTTTATGGTATTAAACATAAAGTGCATTTAGTTTTGTATGTTTTAACGCTTCTCTTTTGTATCTGTGTGTGTCTCAGAGTCCAGAGGAGTACAACCTGATGTGGATTCTCACTGATTTGCTGTCCCTGCTGCTCATCATCCTCTTCTTCATCTTCCACTGGTGATTCAAACACAGTTTGTGCATCCTCTGACTAAAACAGCGAATACCACACTGTCAATATGTGTCCAATCCTTTCAAAGGAAAAGCAGCAGCACATCTTCACAATTGTTAGACAATTAGATAAACAGATACACTCTGTGGTTGAGTCCAGTTTTTATCACTTGAGGCTCCTGTCCAAAATTAAACCGGTTTTATCCTTTTTAGACTTTGAGCGTGTAATTCATGCCTTTGTTTCTACGTGTCTAGATTACTGTAATGCACTTTATGCCGGCCTGAACAAGACCTCGCTGGCACGCATGCAGCTGGTACAAAACGCTGTGGCTCGTCTGCTTACAGCAACACGCAAGCATGAGCACACCACACCTATTCTGGCTTCCCTCCGCCGGCTCTTCCTCCTCTGCCGGCTTCCCTCTGCCGGCTCTTCCCTCCGCCGGCTTCCCTCCACCGGCTTCCCTCCACCGGCTTCCCTCCTCTGGCTTCCCTCCGCCGGCTTCCCTCCGCCGGCTTCCCTCCGCCGGCTTCCTCCGCCGGCTTCCCTCCTCTGGCTTCCCTCCGCCGGCTTCCCTCCGCCGGCTTCCCTCCGCCGGCTTCCCTCCTCCGGCTTCCCTCCTCCGGCTTCCCTCCGCCGGCTTCCCTCCGCCGGCTTCCCTCCTCCGGCTTCCCTCCTCCGGCTTCCCTCCTCCGGCTTCCCTCAACCGGCTTCCCTCCTCTGGCTTCCCTCCTCCGGCTTCCCTCCGCCGGCTTCCCTCCGCCGGCTTCCCTCCGCCGGCTTCCCTCCGCCGGCTTCCCTCCACCGGCTTCCCTCCACCGGCTTCCCTCCACCGGCTTCTCTCCACCGGCTTCTCTCCACTGGCTTCCCGTCCGTTTTAGGGTTAATTTTAAGATGTTATTGTTTGTGTTAAATCACTTAATGGGCTAACCCCTCAGTACATCTCC
Organism: Trematomus loennbergii; assembly: GCA_012861695.1. Taxonomy (NCBI): domain Eukaryota; kingdom Metazoa; phylum Chordata; class Actinopteri; order Perciformes; family Nototheniidae; genus Trematomus; species Trematomus loennbergii. The sequence goes on from JAAOOA010001024.1 coordinate 133,190, forward strand.
GACCTCCTACAGGTGTACCCCCCCTCAAGGGCTTTGAGGTCGGCTGATCAGCTGGTAGTCCCAAAAACCAGGATAAAGACCAGGGGGGACCGAGCCTTCTCAGCGGTAGCCCCCAGGCTCTGGAACGACCTGCCCCCCCCCCCTCATGTCAAATTGTCGCCCAACTTCCAAACTTTTAAGTCCCGCCTGAAGACCCACCTCTTTTCCCTCGCTTTCGAGTCAGTCTGAGCTGTTTTATCGATGTTGATGCTTTTATTGTCTGTCCATAGCCTTTGTGTACCTTGTATTCATTCTTATGTGTCCCTTTTATCTATTAATATGTGCTATAGAAATAAAGTGGATTGGATTGTGAGCTGCACTATGAAATGTTTTTACGTGAGAAATGATATTGAGATATAGTAGAGTACAATTAAAAGCAGCATGACATCCCTCACTGGTGCAGACTGCAGAGAGGAGGTGTGATCGGGTTCAAGCCTCTCATGTTCATTGTTCTGCAGGTGGAGAGAGCGCGGCCTGGCTTTCTGCTCCGGCAGTAAAGTCTCTCTGGATAACGGCACGTACAGCAAGTTCAAAACAGGTGAGCTGCTTTTAGACTAATGTGAGGAGAGGAAGAATTAAAGAAATGTATATAAACATCCGAGACACTCAGGAGTTCATGGCATACTTTACTTTAACATGTGATTGTGTATCGTACTATGACTTTCTTATTAACACTTAATATTATTTTGCATTTTATACTATGACTTTTGCTTTCTGTTTTCTGTAGTTTTTATTTTATGACGTACTATACTTTGACTTTTTAATTACTTTTGCATTATGACTTTTTGGACATATTATAGCATGACATTTTGGGTTATTTGTATGGCCGACAAGTCACTTCAGGCTCTGACAAAAAAGCAAGAAAACGAATATTTGGTAAATTAAAATGAAGCAGGTAAATAATGAATCTCTTAAATTGCAGCGACTGTTAGGTTTGATCCTGTAAGGCAGATCTGCTGCTCTCATGTGGAAATGTTTTCTACACAGCTAACGTTTCTTTACCCTCACCTGTCCGTCTTCCTCCTCTCAGAGATGAGTGACATCTGGTCCGTCTCCAGCATCAACTCTCAGGCAGAGAGGACGTCCAACCTGGCAACCGTGACGCAGCACTAACATCTGGAAACACTCTTATAACATCTGGAAACAACTCTGATAACATCTGGAAACAACTCTTATAACATCTGGAAACACTCTGATAACATCTGGAAACACTCTGATAACATCTGGGAACATCTCTGATGACATCTGGAAACAACTCTTATAAACATCTGGAAACAACTCTGATGACATCTGGAAACACTCTGATAACATCTGGAAACACTCTGATAACATCTGGAAACATCTCTGATGACATCTGGAAACATCTCTGATGACATCTGGAAACAACTCTGATGACATCTGGAAACATCTCTGATGACATCTGGAAACAACTCTTATAACATCTGGAAACAACTCTGATGACATCTGGAAACACTCTTATAACATCTGGGAACATCTCTGATGACATCTGGAAACATCTCTTATAACATCTGGAAACAACTCTGATGACATCTGGAAACACTCTGATAACATCTGGAAACATCTCTGATGACATCTGGAAACAACTCTGATGACATCTGGAAACACTCTTATAACATCTGGAAACACTCTTATAACATCTGGGAACATCTCTGATGACATCTGGAAACAACTCTTATAACATCTGGGAACATCTCTGATGACATCTGGAAACAACTCTTAAACATCTGGAAACAACTCTGATGACATCTGGAAACACTCTGATAACATCTGGAAACATCTCTGATGACATCTGGAAACAACTCTGATGACATCTGGAAACACTCTTATAACATCTGGAAACACTCTTATAACATCTGGAAACACTCTGATAACATCTGGAAACATCTCTGATGACATCTGGAAATATCTCTGATGACATCTGGAAACACTCTGATAACATCTGGAAACATCTCTGATGACATCTGGAAACATCTCTGATGACATCTGGAAACACTCTGATAACATCTGGAAACACTCTGATAACATCTGGAAACACTCTGATAACATCTGGAAACATCTCTGATAACATCTGGAAACATCTCTGATGACATCTGGAAACACTCTGATAACATCTGGAAACAACTCTGATGACATCTGGAAACACTCTTATAACATCTGGAAACACTCTGATAACATCTGGAAACACTCTGATAACATCTGGAAACACTCTGATAACATCTGGAAACATCTCTGATGACATCTGGAAACACTCTGATAACATCTGGAAACAACTCTGATGACATCTGGAAACAACTCTGATGACATCTGGAAACACTCTTATAACATCTGGAAACACTCTGATAACATCTGGAAACAACTCTGATGACATCTGGAAACACTCTTATAACATCTGGAAACACTCTGATAACATCTGGAAACACTCTGATAACTTCTGGAAACACTCTGATAACTTCTGGAAACATCTCTGATGACATCTGGAAACAACTCTTATAACATCTGGAAACACTCTGATAACATCTGGAAACACTCTGATAACATCTGGAAACAACTCTGATAACATCTGGAAACACTCTGATAACATCTGGAAACACTCTGATAACTTCTGGAAACACTCTGATAACTTCTGGAAACATCTCTGATGACATCTGGAAACAACTCTTATAACATCTGGAAACACTCTGATAACATCTGGAAACACTCTGATAACATCTGGAAACAACTCTGATAACATCTGGAAACACTCTGATAACATCTGGAAACACTCTGATAACATCTGGAAACACTCTGATAACATCTGGAAACAACTCTGATAACATCTGGAAACACACTCTGATGACATCTGGAAACATCTCTGATAACATCTGGAAACAACTCTGATAACATCTGGAAACAACTCTGATAACATCTGGAAACAACTCTGATGACATCTGGAATCGTGGTAACTGTGGGTGGTACAGTGGTATATCTCCAAGTATCCAACATTAATAACCAATCAATCCAATTGGATAATGACCTTATTAGCTCAATTAACATTATGTGTTTAATGCTCCGTCTGAGTTGAAGTTTTTTGCACCCAAGGTGTTCCTGGAAAAACGCAAGGTAATTCAATTGCTTCACTCTCATTAATACAAAAAGCAGTCTGCACGATCCGGCCGAATCACAAACATTTGAAACGTTTTATTCACTTATTTTTTTAGAACATTATTGCATTAGTCAAAGCTCAAGATCAAATGTATCTTTTAAACGATCAAAGCTTTTGGCCCAGATTGAGCCCCAGAACCTCAGCAGTGCAGCCGGTATTCAAGACACATCAAACCCCTTGCTCTTTGCAAAACGTCATTTATTCTACATCAGTGGTCACATGGTCCATACACAGGTATGATTAAGACTCAATGCTTAAAGATTAACACTAAGGGTTTGTACATTTACATAGTTAAGTAGTTTTGGTACAGTGGATCAGGAGGAACTTTGTGGCACACACAACACGTTAAAAAAATCACCCGTTCGACTCAAGATACTTTTTAATCCAGTGTCTTCTCAATATATCTTAAAGGTAGGGTAGGTAAGAATGGAGAAAGCAGCTCGAGTGCGTTAGGATTTGAAAATACGCAGCCGGAAAGAATCTGCCCCTTCCTTCAGACTTCCTCACAGAGCCCCTCCTCCAACACACACGAACGCGCACATGACCAATGAGGACACGAGATAAGTTTTGTGCACAGATGGAAGGCTGACAGCAGGTAGCCATCCAGTTATTTTAGCCGGGCCGGCTCAGATGATTGGTCGTGCTTTTTACAGCGCCACGGCTTCCACAGATGATATTTTATTATGTATTTACTGTCAAAGCATTTCATGTATTCATTGCTATCGGGATGTTAAGAGCATTCCATGGAATTTAACAAAAAGTGTTTCTGAAATAAATTACATACCCCACTTTAAGTTTGTCTGCAAAACTGTCAATGTATCTACTAAAAGAAATAGAAAACACTACATGAGATCTGATGGTCTACATCTTAAGTTTCAGAAGTGACTTTATATTTAATGCTGGTTTGGTAACTTGTAATATCTCTGAGCATAAATAAAGGGTTCAAAATGCTACTTCACAAAACAAACACAAACTAACAAATAGACTTCTGTTTCGGGGGATTTTCCAACTATTTCTGTTCTGAATTCCGTCTCAATTAAAACCCTGTTTCATGAAATGTATGATTAATTAAGAAAACTCACTGATAATATGATGACAGTTTGGAATTAGCTATTAAATAATCCTTTCCTTTTAATAAAAACTATTGTGTTGCAGTAGATTTCTAACTTTTGAATGGCATTGTAAATAAAACATTCGATAATATAAACAGTTTATAATAATGATCTTATATAGAGCCATCCAAATTGCCGTGGTACAGGTGGGGAAACTTCAATTAAAGGCAATATGTGAGTTTTTAAGACAGGGGCCGATGCATTAATAACAAATGAACCACCAAAACACACCGCCTCAATAACCTTTGTTTTGGTTAAAATCACACAGGAGTGTATGGATGTGTGTGTGTGTGTGTGTGTGTGTGTGTGTGTGTGTGTGTGTGTGTGTGTGTGTGTGTGTGTGTGTGTGTGTGTGTGTGTGTGTGTGTTGTGTGTGGTGTGTGTGTGTGTGTGTGTGTGTGTGTGTGTGACGGTGAATGGATCACTGTTGTTGCCCCGGGACGTTCTCTGTTTGGTCATCGTCGTCAGCATCTGGCTGATGTACGAGGTCAGCAGGTCGTCCATTTTATAACCCTGAGAGGTCAGAGGTCAAAGGTCAGACACACTGCCTACGTACATGATTATTCATCGGGATGTGTGGCTCTATTGCTTTTAAGTGATGTGCTGTTTAAGGTAAAAAGTTTTGATTAATTCCCAGAAAACACCTTCTTACCAAAAATGACGCTATTTCTTGTTTTGTTTTTTGCCAAACTTCGTACAATTTCCCACTAAAAGTAAAGCTTTTTTAAGAACTAGTGGTGTAAAATAATTAAATACATTTGCAACATACTTAACTAAACTAATATTTCTATTAAGTGTTATTTAAAGTAGTAACTAAAGCACTCTGATAGCCACTGATAGTGTTGAAATGCACTATATAAATTACTTTGCCTATTTCTACAAATACTAAACATTTCTCTGCATTTATTTGACTTTAGTCCTTGTGTAAATCATGATAATGCAGTACTAACATTATAATCTAAAATTGGCTCCACATTAACACACTTCAACAACATAAACACTTTAAATGAATGTGTATGTTTTCAGGTGTTAAATAGTATGAACTCCAGTTCCTCACCAGAGCGGTCTCACAGAGCAGCTTGCTGCCGCGCACCAGGTTCCCGATGGTGATGTGGAAATACGTGTTTCCACTGCTCCAGTTAGAGATCTTAGTGAAGGGGTGAGTGGTGAGGATGTCCTGCAGGAGGGGGAATAAACACTATGTTACAGAAACAGGACCCTGTTCAAACACTCCTAAACACAAGCAGATTCGATACTGAAAAGGTGTGCGAATTGTGAAGCTTTAGACGCAGTAATCTGTAAGGAATGTACATTTACCTCTGACTACAGGAAATGTATGTTCACTAATGTCTGTGTTAAATAAATAAATGTACTACAGGCATGGGCGTTATTTCCACTGGGGACAGGGGGGACATGTCCCCCCCACTTTTCAAAATCCCGTTTGTGTCCCCCCCACTTTTCAAATGTGTTTTTTTTCTTTTTTACGCAAGCGGTCATCGTGTGTGTGTGTGTGTGTGGCACGAGCGCATGTTGTGTGAGTGTGTGAGTGAGAGATAGCCAAAGAGACAGAGAGAGAGCGCACCAGTTACGGGGGTTGTTGTTAGCATCTGGTGCTAGCTCGGAGCTAACGGAGATTATAAACGGTTTCAACAATAAGGAGAGGGAGAGCTCTCTCCAGTCGGACTGAGAGAGATAATGTCAGCTCAGGTGAGGTAAAGGACTCTCTGAGGGATTAGATTGTAACCTTTAGTCTAAGTTATATCACTGGGTCTCAAACGGTTTGGTCATCTATGTAGTGATTAATGAAATATGCATAAATAACTAGAAAGAATGCAGACTAGGTAAGATACAGATAGGAGAGAGGAGCTTATCAAATATTTGTTATTGGTTGTGAGAATATTCTAATGGTTTTTTGGTTATTAAAATATATACAGTTCCCTGTTTTGTGTCCCCCCCACTTCTTAAACCAAAGTTACACCCTTGACTACAGGTAATGAAGTTCTTCCATCTTTTAAAAAGGAAAGATAAGAAGTCAGACGACAAGACATTTTTGGTCACAAACTGTCTTTCAGGTGCAGATGTGACGTAAAAAACACATTCAGGTTTTAACACATTCATATAAATGGTTGATCTGAATTGTTATGAGGCTCGGGTGGAATTGAAGCAAGTAGTTCAGGGAACACATTTGTTCTCAAAATTGACCATAATATGTATTGGAAATGTGATGAATGTACACCCACCTTAGTTTGAGGATCAATGAGACTGACTCCATGTTTGTTGATTGCTATCAGGAGGGTTTCTGGGTAATTTGGATCAGTTGTTTGCTGCAGAAAGAACAAAGTACCATCATTTAAAACAATCAGGGTAAAATGTAACTAGACATTTGATAAAGTACAATTTTGAGGTACATTCTTCTTTAAAGGAACATTTCACACTGCAGAACTGCTCATTTTAAGAAAGAGGCCTGAGGTCTTTTTCCACATCTGACAAAAACAAAACAGCCGAAAATAAGCAACAGATCTTTAATTAAATACTACTAGTGTGTTTACCTTGACTTCAAAGAAGGCCGAGCCAAACGTGGTCCACTTGTAGATGATTTGAGGAAGGACATTTGGCTTCTTCTCGAGATTTCCCCGAGTGTTTTGTTGAACAGAGACATGATGGACTGAGAGGGAGAGACAGAGAAACAACTCTGAAGACTTTAAAGCGTTGCTGTCTTCCTGCCTGGTGTAAAAGCATGCTGAATCTGACGTGCAATAATGTAAGAAACGTTCCCTCTTTGTAAGGCCCCGGCTCCACAGGAACGCATACGGCAAAACGCATCGGAGTAACGCAAACGCAAACGCCAAAAAGCTTCCGCCCACACGCAATATACACCGGATTGTGTCAAGCTCCACGAGACGGCTCCGTTACATCCAACCGCTGGAAAAGCTGCAGTACATATCCGAGTCTGTACGTGGCGCTGTAACTTCCTCCACAAAAGCAGCAACTTCCTCCACAAAAGCAGCGAAAAGAATGGTTGTCATGGCTGCACTTCTGGTTATTCTCCGCGGTGGGGGCCGACAGAACCGGGCAGAGTTTAAATCTTCATGCTTCCTCATGCAGCAGCTGATCCAGTAAGTAAACCCGACAGTAAAAATAAACATATTTATAACTAGTTTAGTTTGAGAGGTAATTAAAATAGCTAAGGGTGATGATCTGACTTGAAGTGTGTGTTTTGCTCCTCTGCTTCACAGCAGGAGGAGCTGCGGTCTCCGTCCTGTCAGATTAGACTTCACTCGCGTTTATGTTCATATCGAGATAAAGATAAATAATCTGAATTCAGTGTGCAGTGTACTTTGACGCGGGGTGAGCAGCAGAGGTGGGGAGAGGCGGGGCTATTGAGTCGTCATTATCAGAAACGGATGACCGTATAGACCCCCGTTGGACCCCCCAGAGCGCTCCGTTCCCAGATCTATCCACCTTTGGACCGTTGTCGTTTGCAGGGTCTGTTTCTACGTTTCCGTTACGGCGTCGTCGAGCTTAAAGGGCTATACGCAAGAGAAATATGCGGATACAAACCCGTTTCGTTCCCGTGGAGCCTGGGCCTGAAGTGTTATCAGTCTAATTACTCGATTCTGATTGGTCCATTTGGACAATATGCGGTCTGTAATTTCTTTAGTAAGGACCATGTGCAGTCATATCAATTCGCTGGTGCCAAAATAATACATTTCTCTAGGAGGTTACTCCATCAGAAAACACCAAGGAAAACATTTTGAATATTCATTTCATGTGAGGAACACACACTTTGGATTCATGATGGCTAAACTGTCCTCAGGGAAGAAAAGAAAAACTGAGCAAAAACAAGAAAAACAGCGCCGGAGAAAGAGAAAGGATTGAGGTTAGAACGTCAGAGAAATCAGCAGAAGACAGACAATAAAAAAGAAACAGAATAACGTTTCAAATAGCTAAAAGAACTTCAGACCATAAGGCGTGGAAGCGTGCTTGCTAGGTCTTCGTATCTACTCTTTGACCTTATAATCAGTCATAACATCTATTCACGTGCGCTCACCCTCTTCCAGTCGTCGGGGGACAGGTGTCGGATCTGGTCCTGAGGGACGAGGTCTTTCAGGATCTTAGAGATGTTGATGAACTGAGATTTATCGTCCTCAAACTTCACTCTGTAGATCAGAGCGGCCAGCTGGTGCACCTCCTCCTTCAGACACTTGTGGTAACCCCGCAGGTACTTAGGGAGCTCCTGCAGAGAAATGTGGGTTTTTTAAACATAGAAAGAACATAACAGTCACACATACATACAGTAACACATACATACAGTCACACATACAGTCCACTTACATACAGTAACACATACATACAGTCACACATACAGTAACACATACATACAGTAACACATACATACAGTCACACATACAGTAACACATACATACAGTAACACATACATACAGTCACACATACATACAGTCACACATACATACAGTAACACATACATACAGTCACACATACATACAGTCACACATACATACAGTCACACATACAGTCACACATACATACAGTCACACATACATACAGTCACACATACATACAGTCAATACATACAGTCACACATACATACAGTCACACATACATACAGTCACACATACATACAGTCACACATACAGTCACACATACATACAGTCACACATACATACAGTCACACATACATACAGTCAATACATACAGTCACACATACATACAGTCACACATACATACAGTCACACATACATACAGTCACACATACATACAGTCCACATACATACAGTCAATACATACAGTCACACATACATACAGTCACACATACATACAGTCACACATACAGTCACACATACATACAGTCACACATACATACACACACACACATACAGTCACACACACATACAGTCACACACACATACAGTCCCACATACATACAGTCACACATACAGTCACACATACATACAGTAACACATACATACAGTCACACATACAGTCACACATACATACAGTCACACATACATACAGTCACACATACATACAGTCACACATACAGTCACACATACAGTCACACATACATACAGTCACACATACAGTCACACATACATACAGTCACACATACATACAGTCACACATACAGTCACACATACATACAGTCACACATACATACAGTCACACATACAGTCACACATACATACAGTCACACATACAGTCACACATACATACAGTCACACATACAGTCACACATACATACAGTCACACATACATACACACACACACATACAGTCCACACACATACAGTCACACACACATACAGTCACACACACATACAGTCACAATACATACAGTCACACATACATCAATTTCCACTTGATCACTCTCAAGGAAATGCATCAACGTGTCCCATATGTCCTTACATTTATTTTATTTCCTTTTGATCACATAGGTTAATTTTTCCAAAGCGAGGCAGGACGCCATTTCCCGCAGCCACGTTGCAGGCGTAGGACCCATGTATGCTTTTTAAATGAATGAATAATAGGTTTAATGACTGTTCTCTGAGCGCTGCTGCTCACCTGGTAGTAGTGGAAGATGGAGTCGGCCATTGTGTCTTTTCCCGGCGTGGTGTTGGTCCACAGCTTCTTCATGAAGACACCTGGTACGTCAGAGAAGGCAAGACACCTGCAAACACACACACACACACACACACACACACACACACACCACAACACACACACACACACACACACCAAACACACACACACACACACACACACACACACACACACACACACACACACACACACACACACACACACACACAGGTTATATGAACCCACACCAATGTACAAAAACCTTTACATTCTACAGAATATTTGTGGTTGTTGCTTTTACCGTCTTTCACATGCCGAGCTTTCTTGATCCAGTCCGTCAGATGCCTCACAAAGTCGAAGAAGAAGTCTCCGTCGGGCACACTGATGACCTGGAAAACAGAAATATTTGGAGATATTTTGAGTAAAACGTGTCCTCCAAAACATGTTCTGAATGATAATGAGTTTGTAACGTCAGCATGAGGACCAATTAGGAAATGTTCTGGCTTTTAATCAAATCACACATCAGATGGAGATGGGAAAAGTTGAGAAGTTCTAAATGGACCAGGAAATTGTTTAATATCAAAGAACATTAAGCATTATCTGGTTAATTATCAGGGTATATGCAGGAATCCTGAAGTCACATGTAATTCCTTTTAAGACCTTTTTTAAGACCCTTTCCATACATTTTAAGACCTCATCGCCACTTGGAGTTTTAACCGGTTACCTTGGCGACACACTTTACCTCACATTGACTATATTCAGTATTGATTGTCCTTCCTCCTTATCTTCCAACCATTTGCGGTATTTTTGGAACTTTAAGTATATTTGGATCTTTAAGTATTTTTGAAATTTACGGTATTTTTGGAACTTTAACGGTATTTTTGGAACTTTACGTATATTTGGAACTTAAGTATTTTTGGAACTTTTAAGTATTTTTGGAACTTTGGACCCTTTCCATACATTTTAAGACCTCATCGCCACTTGGAGTTTTAACCGGTTACCTTGGCGACACACTTTACCTCACATTGACTATATTCAGTATTGATTGTCCTTCCTCCTTATCTTCCAACCATTTGGACGCAGACTTGCATTTCCCCATAACCATGTTGTTTAACAACCGGCGTAAACGCACCTTCGCGCGCTATCAAGCAGTGAGCGTGCGATGTCCTGTTCAGATGACGTCAAATCCAACGGGATGCCATAAATAAACTACACGAATCACACTACACACCTACGCAATGATTACATTCAGGCACACTGTAGAATACAACCTCTTTGGACAATTCATATACTTATTGAAAACTAGCTACAAAATGTAATACCTTGGAAAATGCCGTTTTTAATAGCCTTCATTTTCGCTAAATTGATTGATCAACTTTTAATACTTTTGAAGACCCCGCAGACACCCTGATTTTAATGAAAAAATGGCTTTAAAAGTTTAGAAAATGCCAGAAAATCTTCCTCAAATCTCCTCTGCAGCATCATCCTAATGTCTAGAATCAACTGTGGGCTTAAATTAAAATAAATGTAAAGGTTTATAGCAATAATGATGCTGTTTATATTGTACCTTTGTCTATTAACACGACAGGTAAAGTTTAAACAGCTTGAATTCTTACTTCTTCCACAGAGGATTTGGTTGAAAAATGAAATACTGTGCATCATAGATTCTGGAAACAAACATCATCTTCCCCTCAGGTACTAAAACGATGTTGACTTTGATCCAGATATCCAGATGTTACCTTGTCAGTGATCTTCACGAACAGACTGAAGCCCTCGAGGATTTGAGCAGCAGACGTCCGGAGATGTTGTGACAGAAATCTTTTGCCTTCGTGCTCGACTCCACTTCAAACACCTGCAAACACACAGGAGGCTTTTATATAATTACTGCACGTATACA
>JAAOOA010001024.1:150000-170842 GCA_012861695.1 Trematomus loennbergii
CTTTTCCTGTGGGCTTTTAGTACAAAACACAACATTAATGCACACAATGTACACAATATCTTCTATAATATCTATTTTATTTCAATTCCAATTCCATTTAAATGTAAATACTGCTATATTTGACTATATTTTTAAATTATTTTAAATATTTTTATGTTTTATATTCCTCGTACGTGTCAACCTACCTGGTAACAAACCTGTTTCTGATTCTGAACCTATACACGTTTATTTCAATATACAGAGGTGTTCTAGTATTAATAAGAGTGTTGCAATGCTTTTAGACACAGTTAAATGAAGCTTTGTGTCTCACCAGGGTTGGGGCAGTCGATCAGTCCCACCACGTACTTAGACCTCCTCCTCAGACCCTCCAGGAAGTCCACCACCAGGTCTCTGATGTCCTCAGCGTTGTTGGAGGTGAACGTGTACTCGTCTCCTTTCACCGTGGCCAACGTGAAGCTCTGGCCCTGCAGCTTTCCCCCTCTGAGGGATGGGGATGACATTTCAATCACAGGCTTTCCTTGATGCAGAACGAGGATGTTAATTAGACATTATTCTCTTCAATCAAAGCTATGATGTGAAATCCAGAAACATTGTTTGTCATATTTGTTAGTCAAGTTGAATTTCCTGACAGCTATTTATACATAAAATACAAAAGCGAACAGTGGCTATGTGTTTGAGTTATTCATCAAATGATTTGTTTACAAGGATCTTTTTGGGTTGAGTGGCTTTGGCAGGAGGCCTCAAAATGAATATTAATTTGACACAGAGGAAGTTTAATCCTGACGCTTTAAGGCGTAGGCTCCACGAGGACGAAAACGGGTTGAATCCGCATATTTCTCATGGCGTATAGCCCTCTAAGCTCGACGACGCCGTAACGGAAACGTAGAAACAGACCCTGCAAACGACAACGGGTCCAAAGGTGGATAGATCTGGGAACGGAGCGCTCTGGGGGGTCCAACGGGGCCGTGGTGTCGCCTATACGGTCATGCGTTTCATAGCCCCGCCTCTCCCCGCCTCCCCCCACCTCTGCTGCTCACCCCCGCGTCAAAGAACACTGCACACTGATTTCAGATTATTTATCTTTATCTTGATATGGACATAAACGCGAGTGAAGTCTAATCTGACAGGACGGAGACACGCAGCTCCTCCGGCTGTGAAGCAGCGAGAGCAAAACACACACTTCAAGTCAGATCATCACCCTTAGCTATTTTAATTACCTCTCAAACTAAACTAGTTTATAAATATGTTTTTTTTCTGTCGGGTTTACTTACTGGATCAGCTGCTGCATGAGGAAGCATGAAGATTTAAACTTTAACACACGTTGACCGGCGAAAAACTCTGCGCGGTTCCCTCCGCCCCCACCGCGAGATAAACAGAAGTGCAGCCATGACACCATTCTTCTTCGCTGCTTTTGTGGAGGAAGTTGCTGCTTTTGTGGAGGAAGTTACAGCGCCACGTACAGGTTCGGCATATGTTACTGCAGCTTTTCCAGCGGTTGGATGTAAACGGAGCCGTCTCGTGGAGCTTGACACAATCCGGTGTATATTGCGTGGGGACGGAAGCTTTTTGCGGTTGCATTTGCGTTACTCCGATGCGTTTTGCCGTATTTGTTCTCGTGGAGCCGGGGCCTTAGGTCACGGTTTCAAGTTTCAAGGCTTTATTGTCATGTGCACTTTAGCTAAAGTGTGTCAATGAAAACTTAAGTCCCAGCTCCTGCAACAGTGCAACATGAATATAGGACATACAACAAATACAACCGATACAATAGTGTAAGAGAATGTTTGAGATGTGCTTATGGTACCTGCTGCTGGACACCGCAGTGATCTCTGGGAAGGAAAGCTCCAGAAGGACCGCTCCTGCTCGTCCACAAGTAAACCCCGGTCCAGTTCACCGCACGATCACATCGTTCTTCGGCAGACTGGGACCTGAGAGGACAGACGGTGGTATGGAATAGATTATATCTTTATTGACATCATACATAAGTACAACAAAATGTATTTGGCAACTCTCACTGCAGTAAAAAATAGACACAATAAATAAATAAGAGTGGTAAAAGCAGAGGTAGTAGCGATGACAGCGCAACGGGATAAAAATAAATATCAATTTGCATATTTACACTTACAGTAGTTTTTCTAAAATAGTAGTGGTTGCAGTCTTTGAGGGGTGGTGTGTGTGTGTGTGTGTGTGTGTGTGTGTGTGGTGGTGTGTGTGTGTGTGTGTGTGTGTGTGTGTGTGTGTACGTGTGTGTGTGTGTGTGTGTGTGTGTGTGTGTGTGTGTATTAGTATATATAAAGAAACATGGAAGTAACTATGCATCACATATCCTTTTTTTTTTATAACTATGCTTTTGATGTATTGTGATTTTTAAAAGGTGTCTATTATCATCTGGCCGGGACGACAGCTGGAAATTAGCCATGTTGGCTAAAGCTGCTCCATTTACTGTTTCTTTGTGACAGTTGATCAATAATAATAATTCCTTATATATATTATAGCGCTTTTCAATGACTCAAGTGCTTTACAGATACACATTACACATACATATCATACATACATGTAATGGCCGTGTACTGTGGACAATACCCACAGTACACCACTGATGATCAAACGCACAGCCACTGCGCCACTCCGATCAATGGGGCTGTCCATGACACTTTAAAGGGGACCTATCATGCAAAATGCACTTTTGTACGTCTTTTCTACATGAATATGTGTCCCCGGTGTTCCAGGGAACTCACAAGTGTCAGAAAACACAACCCTCTCTATTTCCCTCCATACCCAAATCTCTAAAAAAGGAGCTGCAACGGATCTGATCAAAACTGATCCAGATTTGAACACTGTCCTGACGTCAGGACGGTGGCGCTACGGCTATTGGCCAACTCCACCAATCAGGAGGAGACAGCCACGGCCATTGCCGTTCTAAAGCGCTGGAGACGCTGTAGTACATATGCCAGGCCTGTAGATGGTGCTGTTCTCACAGAATCTGCCCAGAGCTAGAAATTGTCAATTGAGCTAAATGAGGCATGGCTAAAATGCATGATCTGTTTGGTATTTTGAAAAGAAAAAAGTATAAATATGCTTATATAGGTATGGCCCTACACTATATTATTCAAATATAGCATGATAGGTCCACTTTAATGTTTAAATAAATAAACTAAACTAAACTAAACAATGAAACTAAAGATTCCTACATGAGTCAGGACAACAGCGTGTTTGGGTAATTAAAGGTATTTTATGGATCCAGGGAAAGAGGGTCATAATGTGAGAAACATGTCAGAATGTACAAGATTAAAGTAGGAGTAGAAAGCACATTTATGAAGATAAAATCACACTTTTTGGGGGGCTATTTCCCCTCCAATGGACCCTAATAGTAAACAGGACAGTTGTATGTGACCAACCTGAGAACTTGAAGGCCTCGTAGAAGCGTGAGAAGAGTAAAGGCCACTTTAACCGAGCAAAGTCCACCACGTCCTCCTTCACTTCTGAGTGCTCAGCCTGCGTTTACTGTGTAGTCCCTGCACACACACACACACACACACACACACACACACACACACACACACACACACACACACACACACACACACACACACACACACACACAACACACACACACACACACACACACACACACACACACACACACACACACACCACACACACACAACACACACACACACACACACAACACTTTGAGTTAGTTACTGTCACACAGCTACACACCGCAGTTGTCAGATGTTTCAAGTTTCAAAGCTTTATTGTCATGTGCACATTAGCAGTATAGATATGTCAATGGAAAACGTCCCAGGCTCCTCCAACAGTGCAATATATATATATATATATATATATATATATATGTATATAATTAGGGCTGTCAGTCGATTAATAGTTAATCGCGAATTAATCGCACATTTTTTATCTGTTCTACTGTAAATGTACCTTAGAGGGATATTTTTCAAGTTTGTAATACTCTTATCAACATACGAGTGGACAAATATGCTTTATATGTTTGTTTATTATCATTTGAACAATGACAAATATTCTCATGAATATTAAACACAACACAACCTGAACATTACAAATATTCACTTCAATTCAACCTGGAACCTCTCATACAATAATACTGTGTGTGTGTGTGTGTGTGTGTGTGTGTGTGTGTGTGTTGTGTGTGTGTGTGTGTGGTGTGTGTGTGTGTGTGTGTGTGGTGTGTGTGGTGTGTGTGTGTGTGTGTGTGTGTGTGTGTGTGTGTGTGTGTGTGTGTGTGTGTGTGTGTGTGTGTGTGTGGAGACACTGTGATGGATCGTTGGAGCTACAGTATGTGCAGCTCAAGGCATATATGCTCGAACTGGAGCTGCCGGATGATGCGCTGCAATCATAGCGCGTACTATCCGTGCTGAGTGTGCTGACTTCTCGTACAATGTCCCACTGTCTGGCTACCTGCATAAAGTCAAGTGCTCGGCGCAGTTGTCGGCGAAATGTCATTGAAACAGCTCCTTATATCCGTTAGCGCAGCTAGCTAGCACCAGATGCAACAACAACACGTAAGGTGTGCCTCGCTCGCGCCACACACACACACACACCTCCCGGTCCTCCCGATGGCCAGTCCGGGCCTGCCGGTGAGCGTGGAAGTGTGGTCTGCCACAAGCGGGCGGCAGGAGCGGGGCTGACAGCATCAGCACGTAGATGGTATTTTAAACTCGATGCGCTCTGAAAACAGGGCGGCAGGACAAAAAATACACATGCGTTAATCGCATTAAAATAATTTGTGGCGTTAATTTTTTTTTTCAAAAACCCCTAATATATATATATATATCTAGTCTTTTTAATTTTTATTGTACAATGCCATGTCTTTTTATGCTGCTGCAACGCTGCTGTCCCACATCAATAAACTACTATCTTATCTTATCTTATATGTTGCTCTGTTGGAGGAGCCTGTGACTTGAGTTCTTTGCCATACCTACACTGTAGCTAATGTACACATGACTATAAAGCCTTGAATTGAAGCACACAGTTGTCAGATGTGGTGACGTTTACCTTTTTGTGGGCGCTGACGATGAGCTGCTGCCACTTCTCGGTGGTCTTGGTGGAGGAGATCTCTCTGTCGGGGATGTAGGACGGGACGAGGCTGAGCAGACGATCCTGGAGGACCTCAGCACGTAATCCACAAAATACTGCTGAGAGGCCAGCTCTGCAAGGTCCTCCTCCTGGAGATACACAGGGCAAAGAGACCAGCATTAGGAGGTAACATATATGATATATGTGCAGTTATATTTGCTGTAAAGTGTCCTTACTGTAAGGTCATTATTATATGTACAGCACTTTGGCTTGACCAAAAATCGTTTTAAAAATGTGCTATATAAATAAAACTTGATTTGATTTGATATATTTTGCTCACCTTGTATAGATATGTATTGAATTTCAACTTGTGTTTCATTACGGGTTAATCTACTGATCACTTTTTACAGAAATGCATTGATTCTTGCTTTATAAATACTGTGAAATAAATCAAAACAAAATGATATATCTTATATCACATATCTTTACTAGAACCATGATTTCTAAACAGTTCTGCTCACTCTCTCGCAGCGGTACTCTCCGAACTTCACGCCCCGTACGACCTGCTGGTAGATGAGGTTGGTGGCGGTGTGGCGTCCTCCGGGTCGTGCCAGGGTTGAAGATTTCCTTCCTGAAGAACAGCCTCCAGGGAGCGTTCCTCTCCTGCGCGCCCTGCTCCTTGGCGTACTGTTCGCACTGAGAAACGGCGTCCAGCACGTGGTCGCTGCCGCTGCCGAGAGACGAGACCTGGAGGAGAGCAACAAAAAAACATATTCAGACCCTTCACTTCTGAGAAAAGACTGGTAGTTAAAGTCAGTCAAATCTCACTTAATTAAAAGTATGTTTCTGTTCATTATGCATCAGATGTTTTGTGTAAATGCTTCTTTTTACTACTAATTAAATGTATTGGGAAATGGGAAATGACAACCAATGAATGAGGGATTCCCTGCTGTAGATAATTAATATTGTGGTCATTGTAACCTTTATATACGGTTGGGTAGTTTAATCTGCAGAAATGCATCATATTCTGTAAGATCTCCGTGTGTTGTAAGCTTTTGGAGTAAATCAAAAAAAAGTCATCTTTTCATGAAAAAACAGCCCTGTTTTCAGCTTTGTGACGATGCATTTTTCCTGCTGTATCCAAGACGTTTCTAAAGACTTTAAGAAGGAGGACACATAAGGAACACTTCATCTTCAGTTTATCACACACATCCTTTAGCAGGGTATATGCAGGAATCCTGAAGTCAGATGTAATATCTTTTAAGACCTTTTTTAAGACCTTTCCACATTTTAAGACCTCATCGCCACTTTGAGTTGTAACCGGTTACCTTGGCGACACACTTACCTCACATTGACTATATACAGTATTGATTGTCCTTCTCCTTATCTTCCAACCATTTGCGGTATATTTGGAACTTTAAGTATTTTGGATTTTTAGTTTATTTTGGAACTTTAAGTATTTTTGGAATTTACAGTATTTTGGAACTTTAAGTATTTTTGGAACTTTAAGTATTTTGGATCTTTAAGTATTTTTGGAACTTTAAGTATTTTTGGAATTACAGTATTTGGAAACTTTAAGTATTTTGGCTCTTTAAGTCATTTTTGGATCTTTGGACCCTTTCCATACATTTGAGACCTCACGCCACTTGGAGTTCTAACCGGTTACCTTGGCGACACACTTTACCTCACATTGACTATATACAGTATTGATTGTCCTTCCTCCTTATCTTCCAACCATTTGCGGTATATTTGGAACTTTAAGTATTTTTGGATTTTTAAGTATTTTTGGAACTTTAAGTATTTTTGGAATTTACAGTATTTTTGGAACTTTAAGTATTTTTGGAACTTTAAGTATTTTTGGATCTTTAAGTATTTTTGGAACTTTAAGTATTTTTGGAATTTACAGTATTTTTGGAACTTTAAGTATTTTTGGAACTTTAAGTATTTTTGGAATTTACAGTATTTTTGGAACTTTAAGTAATTTTGGATCTTTGGACCCTTTCCATACATTTGACCTCATCGCCACTTGGAGTTTTAACCGGTTACCTTGGCGACACACTTTACCTCACATTGACTATATACAGTATTGATTGTCCTCCCTCCTTATCTTCCAACCATTTGGACGCAGACTTGCATTTCCCATAACCATGTTGTTTAACAACCGGCGTAAACGGACCTTCGCGCGCTATCAAGCATGAGCGTGCGATGTCCTGTTCAGATGACGTCAAATCCAACGGGATGCCATAAATAAACTACACAGAATCACACTACACACCTACGCAATGATTACATTCAGGCACACTGTAGAATACAACCTCTTTGGACAATTCATATACTTATTGAAAACTAGCTACAAAATGTAATACCTTGGAAAATGCCGTTTTTAATAGCATTAATTTTCGCTAAATTGATTGATCAACTTTTAATACTTTTTAAGACCCCGCGGACACCCTGATTATCATCTGGAGATAAATGGTTTGGTTTATAGTTTGATCTCATTTCCTGGTCTCACTTATCCTCTCACTTCTCACTTATCTCCTCTTCTATTATCCCTGGTCTCACCTTGTCGAACAGGGCGATGTACAGCGAGAACCCGAAGCGGTCTCTCAGGTTTATTTTGTCAGCGAGGGCGTTGCAGAGCTCCGAGGCCGTGTGTGGCCGAGTCGGCCAGGAGAGTCTTGGTGGTGCCGTCCATGAAGGTCACGGCAGCATGATGGGCTTCTTAGATTTAGTGGCCTGAGGGGGAGAGATGGGATTTAAGTCAAAATATTTGATTTGATTTATTTGAACGTGTAAAACAATAACTATTTGCGTCAGGTTAGTGCTGACGTTCACCGCTGAGTACGCACTGACACACACAAGAGAAGTCAAAATATAATAACACACACCTTTACAGACTTACTACAAATACCAACAAATAATAATGAAATGAAACATGATCATTATTATACTGTACAAACGTAAGCAGTGTCAAATTGATAAACACAAATATTACTTAATTACAAATTTATATAAACAAACGATCTACTGATCCGAAAAGGGGAGGGAAGAAGTTTACACTTATTCTCCCAAAAACTAAATTATTAACATACATATATTTTCGGTACCACTTTACAATAAGACTACCCTTTTTACGAATAGTTTGTAATTCATTTATTAATTAGGTTGTGAACACTTTATAAATCCTTAATAAGCTTTTATAAGACATGAGATAAACAGGGCAACTGTGACCGGTTGCTTGCCAAATAGTGAGCCCACATTTATCTGTACTGCTAAGTCTTATATGGCTACCTAGCTTACTTCCTCTCCTTCATCAGCCAGCATCCTTGGTGTCTGTTGTTCACTGAGTTGATTCTTGCTAAGTAACCAATATAAGGCTTAGTCATCTTGCCGAATAGTGAGCCCACATTTATCTGTACTGCTAAGCCTTATTAATAAATGTGAATGTGTTTTATTATTACATTACATTACATGTCACTTGTTAGACGCTTTTATCCAGAGCGACTTACATACTCAATACTGAGGGCAATCCCCACAGGAGCAGTTTGGGGTGAAGTGTCTCAGGGACACAACGACATGCTGACTGCAGTGGGGTTTGAACCTGTGACCCCCCTGATCCGAACACCAGCGCACTAGCCCACTGCGCCACAGCCTCCCATTAATAAATGTGAATGTGTTTTACACTTTACAATAAGGCTCCCTTTTGGCAACTATAAATGTTAGTAACTCGTAAATAAATGGTCATAAAGAGATGCCAAGAAACATCAAGATGGATGGGGGGGGAATCAACTCAGTGAACAACAGATACCAAGGATGCTGGCTGATGAAGAAGACGAAGTATGCTAGGTAGCCAATATAAGGCTTAGCAGTACAGATAAATGTGGGATCACTATTTGGCAAGATGACTAAGCCTTATATTGGCTACTTAGCTTACTTCGTGTTCTTCATCAGCCAGCATCCTTGGTGTCTGTTGTTCACTGAGTTGATTCTCGCTAAGTAGCCAACATAAGGCTTAGTCATCTTGCCAAATAGTGAGCCTGTGTTGATGTATGAAGACTATGTTAGAACTGGTTTATAAATGGTTCTTAATGGTTAATAAAGTGTTTACAACCTAATTCATAACCTAATTATAAACCCGTCATGAATCCTTTATAAGGGTAGTCTTATTGTAAAGTGGTACCTGTCATTATTACTACAATAATATATAATTATATATTCTTTACGTTATATGTCATATTTTACAAGAAAAATATAAAAGACTAATTTTTTCATTCACCACCCAAAATACATTTGTTATTGAAAAACAAACGAAACAATATTTAATCAAAAAACGTTTAGGCTGACATGAAGGATATTCCAAGTGATATGAAGCCACCCAGCTTTCTTCACTTGATTAATGATTGCTGATCACATTAACTGACTTAAAATATAAGATTAGATAAGATGGAAGATTATTTATCCACGCGGGGAAATTGAGGCGTTTATAGCAGCAGCAGAAGCAGAGTGAAAAAAACAGGATTCAAATAAGGTACATATACATACAAATACAAATAATAATACAAAAAGTATTTGACCTGTAGCTCCAGCCAAGATGGCGGCTGAGTTCTGTTCGGTTCACAAACGTCCTCCTCAACCTTTCCTCACAATATGGAGCGTAACCAGGGGGACCGTTGATCAAAAACCTCCGTAAATACTGACAGGAGAGGGAGAGAGAACAAACCATTAGATAAGAGTTAGAGAGACAGAGGGATAAATGGTTTTCGTTATGGGATCGATGAAGATTAGACACTGGAAAGGAATACAAGTCATTAAATGCTTTTGAGAAATACATACAACTACATTTTTGGGTTAAATTCCACCTGAGTAAATCATTTTCTTAAAAGTGTAGCTTCAGTTTTCACCGCTGAGTTTTATATTTTTAAGAATGCAGTTCAATGTCCAATTCCTGATTATTTTTTTGTATCATTAAGTGTGGGGGAAACTTCTGAAGCAATAGGAGACAGGACTCAGAGAGACACGAGGAGAGCTGGAGCTTTGATGGATCAGGACTCAGAGAGACACGAGGAGAGCTGGAGCTTTGATGGAGTCAGGACTCAGAGAGACACGAGGAGAGCTGGAGCTTTGATGGAGTCAGGACTCAGAGAGACACGATGGAGAGCTGGAGCTTGATGGAGACAGACTCAGAGAGACACGATGGAGAGCTGGAGCTTGATGGAGACAGGACTCAGAGAGACACGATGGAGAGCTGGAGCTTTGATGGAGACAGGACTCAGAGAGACACGATGGAGAGCTGGAGCTTTGATGGAGACAGGACTCAGAGAGACACGATGGAGAGCTGGAGCTTTGATGGAGTCAGGACTCAGAGAGACACGAGGAGAGCTGGAGCTTTGATGGAGTCAGGACTCAGAGAGACACGAGGAGAGCTGGAGCTTTGATGGAGTCAGGACTCAGAGAGACACGAGGAGAGCTGGAGCTTTGATGGAGACAGGACTCAGAGAGAGACACGATGGAGAGCTGGAGCTTTGATGGAGTCAGGACTCAGAGAGACACGAGGAGAGCTGGAGCTTTGATGGAGTCAGGACTCAGAGAGACACGAGGAGAGCTGGAGCTTTGATGGAGTCAGGACTCAGAGAGACACGAGGAGAGCTGGCTTTGATGGAGTCAGGACTCAAAGAGAGACACGAGGAGAGCTGGAGCTTTGATGGAGTCAGGACTCAGAGAGAGACACGAGGAGAGCTGGAGCTTTGATGGAGTCAGGACTCAGAGAGAGACACGAGGAGAGCTGGAGCTTTGATGGAGTCAGGACTCAGAGAGAGACACGAGGAGAGCTGGAGCTCTGATGGAGTCAGGACTCAGAGAGACACGAGGAGAGCTGGAGCTTTGATGGAGTCAGGACTCAGAGAGACACGAGGAGAGATGGAGCTTTGATGGAGTCAGGACTCAGAGAGACACGAGGAGAGCTGGAGCTTTGATGGAGTCAGGACTCAGAGAGACACGAGGAGAGCTGGAGCTTTGATGGAGACAGGACTCAGAGAGACACGAGGAGAGCTGGAGCTTTGATGGAGTCAGGACTCAGAGAGACACGAGGAGAGCTGGAGCTTTTGATGGAGTCAGGACTCAGAGAGACACGAGGAGAGCTGGAGCTTTGATGGAGTCAGGACTCAGAGAGACACGAGGAGAGCTGGAGCTTTGATGGAGTCAGGACTCAGAGAGACACGAGGAGAGCTGGAGCTTTGATGGAGTCAGGGACTCAGAGAGAGACGAGGAGAGCTGGAGCTTTGATGGAGTCAGGACTCAGAGAGACACGAGGAGAGCTGGAGCTTTGATGGAGTCAGGACTCAGAGAGACACGAGGAGAGCTGGAGCTTTGATGGAGTCAGGACTCAGAGAGACACGAGGAGAGTGGAGCTTGATGGAGTCAGGACTCAGAGAGACATGAGGAGAGCTGGAGCTTTGATGGAGTCAGACTCAGAGAGACACGAGGAGAGCTGGAGCTTTGATGGCAAACACTGACGGTTTATTTGGAGCTTCGGCCGGAGAATTCACAAGACATGTCACGGGCCACGGGTTGACCACACGGATGAGATGCCACAATCAATTCTGAAGACCCCTCCTGTAGCTCCAGGTTTGAATTAGTTCAGAGTGTAATAATCAACATTCTTCATCAGTGAGACTAAACAAATCTGGACCTGAATCTAACCAGAGCTGTCGTCCAAGAAAAGAATGTGCGCCAGGGAACCTACGTTCCTAAAAAGAAGGCTTCTATCAATCAATCAATGTTTATTTTATATAGCCAATATCACACATGTTACATTTGTCTCAGTGGACTTCACAGTTTGTAGAATATCAGTATGACAATACGACCCCCTCTGTCCTTAGACCCTCTGTCCTTAGACCCTCTGTCCTTAGACCCTCTGTCCTTAGACCCTCTGTCCTTAGACCCTCACATCGTACAAGGAAACACTTCCAGAGAAATCCCACAGTTTAAAGGAACATGGGAGAAACCTCAGGGAGAGCAACAGAGGAGGGATCCCTCTCCCAGGACGGACAGACGTGCAATAGATGCCGTGTGTAAATCGAAGAGATAATACATTTACAACATAGGTAGACCAAATGTTTGGAAATGCATGTGTCTATAAGAAGAAGATGAATCCACGAGGATATCAACAATCCTGTGGGAGCCATCAGGGAAGTAGTATGATGAGAGTCAGGCAGGACCACAGAGACGGTTCAGCCACGACTCGAAGTCCAGGACTTCTAGATGTCCCTGAACAATAAACGACCTCATGTCGGCTTGTGCTCGGTCATAAGCTGGCAACAACAATGCGCCCAAGCTGCCCCTCCTTAAGAGAGATAGGCCGTAGAACTATGCCGTGGGGAAAGAACAGTGAAAAGAGGAAATGATGACTGGGTCAAAGGTTGAATACCTAAGCAATTATTCCCCAAATAAAAACTATGAATTTCAGATCATCTGCAGTATTTGATATCTATTTGAACACTTTATATAGAGAGTTATTGCTGTGATAAACACACATAGATCTTCAGACTAAATCCCACTTTAGGAAAAGCTTTATTTTGCATTAGTTTTATTAGAACAGAGCTCCCCTTTTAACATATTTCATCAAGCGTGCATTCACTGCTTTCATTCTTCAACACCTGAGTTATCTCATCAATAATTACAAACACATTAATTATTTCTTAGAGAAAAGATTACACAGTCTCTTCAAAAGAAAATCTGAATATAGTGAAACAATGTAATTCATAAAAGAAGAAAAGCCAAACTTTTCCTCTTAATTTCATGAATTAAAAGTTCAATTTATACCCATAAAATACACTCTTGCATAATTGTATGAAATAATGTTTGAAGCAGCTACAGCTTACAAATCAAAGCGTATGGAGGATAATATCATCGTATTTACTGTCATGTTCAAAGTGTTGGAATAACTAGTATCAGAATCCTACCAGAGACACTTATGAGTCTAACTCTAACCGACTAACCAGGGATTCAGAGATGACCTCCAGTGTTTCTAAGCTGTACTTTCACATTGCATTGGAAGTTATTCCTGCTTTATTTCGAGGTCTGTTACCTTGACGAACTTCTCTGAGGGGGCGAAGCAGCCGACGCAGAGCGACAGCAGGATCCAGCCTCGAGCGTGGCTGCTCTTAGACGAGTTCTGAGTCAGCTGTTTGCAGATCTGACAGTAGATCTCATCCCTGAAGACACAGAGCAACAACAGCTGAGCAAAACAATACCCAAGATCTCTGATGGAGTGACAACTGCAGGATTTCAGAGAGGTACAAGTACACACATCCTTTACTCAAGTAGAAGTACAGATACTCGTGTTTAAAAATACTCTGGTGAAAGTAGAAGTACTGACTAAACTTCTTTACTCAAGTAAAGTAAAGAGGGCTTTGAAATGTACTTCAGTAAAAAGTACCCATAACTAGCAGCTGTTTTAAAGAGTACCTGACCTCCCTTTATATTAATAGAACAATAATGTCATTGTTAGCTAATGAATGTTTCCATGCTGAACAACGGCAACATGACAACGTTTTCATTGGTCCCTCTTCTTTAGAGAAGACCAGGAAATGATGGATACACGATCGTGTTCAAATCAATAGGCACGCAATGACTCTAAATAATAATGATCACGCCACCAAACACACATTCAAACTAAAGGAACCAGCCTGTTTGGAAAATGTAGAAGTAGAAAGTACAGGTATTTGTGTTCAACATGTAAGAAGTAGAAAGTACAGGTATTTGTGGTTCAACATGTAAGAAGTAGAAAGTACAGGTATTTGAGTTCAACATGTGAGAAGTAGAAAGTACAGGTATTTGTGTTCAACATGTAGAAGTAGAAGTACAGGTATTTGTGTTCAACATGTAAGAAGTAGAAAGTACAGGTATTTGTGTTCAACATGTAAGAAGTAGAAAGTACAGGTATTTGGTTCAAATGTAAGAAGTAGAAAGTACAGGTATTTGTGTTCAACATGTGATAGAAAAGTACAGGTATTTGTGTTCAACATGTAAGAAGTAGAAAGTACAGGTATTTGTGTTCAACATGTGAGAAGTAGAAAAGTACAGGTATTTGTGTTCAACATGTAAGAAGTAGAAAGTACAGGTATTGGGTTCACATGTAAGAGTAGAAAGTACAGGTATTTGTGTTCAACATGTAAGAAGTAGAAAGTACAGGTATTTGGTTCAAAATGTAAGAAGTCAAAGTAAAAAGTGGTCAGAAAAATAAGTAGTGGAGTAAAGTACTGATACCAGAAAATGTACTTAAATACAGTAACGAAGTATTTGTACTCCACTACTCCCACCTCTGCAGGATTTAGAAACACTGCAGCCTCCATGATTACACACTAGTCTGGTTTGGTGATGACATTAAAAGGAATTAAAGAAAGTAAATATGCAGTTTCTCTCGGCTCACCTGAGAGCAGGTCTTAAGATGGCGTTCCCGATGATGAAGTGGAGTTTCTCCAGGTTGGAGGTGGGTCTGTCCTCCAGCATGCTGTTCCCCTGCAGGCCGTAATCCCCCTCCGTCAGACGTCTGGTCACCTGAAGCACATTTTAAACAAAGAAAAACATCTTAATTGATGTGCTCTGAGAGTCCTCACACTGTCCAACAACTGCTGACACTGGTTATGGGGACTCACTGAAGTCTCCCAGGGGAACATGATCACGAAACCAAAATTAGAGAATGTACATTTTACAAAATGATTGCCTTTTTTATTGGCTTCAAAACAAGTGATATCAGTGTGTTGGTGATCCATAAGTGCCCAGTATATGATAACATGTTCAAATATAAAGAACATTCAACACATCTTTTGCATCAGACAGTAGGAGAGGAGGGAGTACATCAAAACGTTGGAAATCAAATATTTATTTCCAATCATTCGGAGGTAGACTTTTTGCCTGATGAAGGTATAACTTGCAAACTTTTTGTGCAAGTTAGACAGTGTGCAGTTGTTTTTTTGCAAGTACAGAAACAACTAAATCTGGTGATAACTATAAAATAATTTGCTGGTTTGAATCTCACCTCCTCAGTGATTTTAGATTTCCTCTTCAGGGTGAGAGACACCAGTTTATGTCTCACACTGTTCCTCTTCTGGCTGTCGATGGTGCTGTTCTGTAGAAACAAACATGGAGTCATTATTACATTATTTATGTTATCCTCAAAATCAAAACACCGCGACCCTCTCACCTCCCCCTCCACCTGCAGCTCCTGCAGCTCTCTCTTGTACGTCCTCTTTCCGAGGGTCTCGTAGATCTTCGTCATGACGGGGATCTTCTCGCTGCCGTCGTTTATCGCCATCTGACTCTTGGGCTCCTGTAAGTCTCCCATGAACCTCAGCACGGTGATCCACACCGCCAGCGCAGCCTGGAGGACAGGAGGGAGAGATCCTTCACTGAAGTACACATACTAACACACTCTGTGAAGGTCTACTGAAGTACACATACTAACACACTCTGTGAAAATACAGCACTACAAGTTAGAGTCATGTAGTCAAAACTGTTCCTTGTGTATGTTGCATTATACAAATGATTTGAACTACTTTATATAATGTTGGGTAGTCTGCAGCGGTGCATCTTATACCTATTAGACATTATGTGCTTGAAGCTTTAAAAAATAGTCTTTGTTTTCAGCTTTGTGACGTGCATTTTCCAGCTGATACAAGAGGCTTTTGAAGACTGTAAAAAGTACTGATCCACACCGCCAACGCAGCCTGGAGGACATGAGCAAGTATATATATCCTTTAATACTAATACCACACTGTGAAGATATAGCACTGCAAGTTAGAGACATGAAGTCAAAACTGTTCCCTGTCGATGTTCAGCTGAAGATGTTTAACTACTTTAAAGGGGACCTATCATGCAAAATGCACTTTTGTACGTCTTTTCTACATGAATATGTGTCCCCGGTGTTCCAGGGAACTCACCAAGTGTCAGAAAACACAACCCTCTCTATTTTCCTCCATACCCAAATCTCTAAAAAAGGGGCTGCAACGGATCTGATAAAAACTGATCCAGATT
The DNA here is from genome assembly GCA_012861695.1 of Trematomus loennbergii. NCBI lineage: Eukaryota > Metazoa > Chordata > Actinopteri > Perciformes > Nototheniidae > Trematomus > Trematomus loennbergii. The sequence goes on from JAAOOA010001024.1 coordinate 166,087, forward strand.
TGAACACTGTCCTGACGTCAGGACGGTGGCGCTACGGCTATTGGGCCAACTCCACCAATCAGGAGGAGACAGCCACGGCCATTGCGTTCCAAAGCGCTGGAGACGCTGTAGTACATATGCCAGGCCTGTAGGTGGTGCTGTTCTCACTGTATCAGCCCAGAGCTAGAAATGGTCAAATTGAGCGAAATGAGGCATGGCTAAAATGCATGATCTGTTTGGTATTTTGAAAAAGAAAAAGTATAAATATGCTTATATAGGTATGGCCCTACACTATATTATTCAAATATAGCATGATAGGTCCACTTTAAGTAATGTTGGGTAGTTTGCAGCGGTGCATCTTATTCTATTGATTATGTGTTGAAGCTTTGTCCTGGGAGAACCATGTATCTCTAAAAAAGTCATCTTTTCATGAGTTTCTCACAATAACAGCCCTGTTTCCAGCTTTGTGATCCAAGAGGCTTTTAAAGACTTCCACTGAGTAGATTAGCATCCTCAGTGAAATACCTAAGTGGAGAGTTAAGGTCTTTCTGTTTCTCACCAGCTGGTCTCCTTCGTCCTCGTGGAACAGCAGAGGTTGCTTCAGAGCTTCTGACGTAGGTGTAAGTGGAAACTCCCTGGAAGTACGTCGCTGCAAACTTGGAGAACTTGTACTCGGACAGATCTTCGTCTTCCTCATCAGGCAGCGGCCGGGCTTCATTCATCACCTCCTCTTCAGCTTCATCACCCTGAGGGTTGTTCTCCAAGTCCTGAGCGGGAGGAGAGCAGAAGAAAGACGTTAATATGTCAACGCGTTTTCTACAGAATCAGAACTAAAGATGAAGCTACAAGTCCAATGCTAACGATGTTCAGCAGCAGCATGCTAACATCTGCTAACATCTGCTAACATCTGCTAACATCTGCTAATTAGGCATAACACAGAAACAACTACGCAATATAGGAAACAGTCGTGCACAGTACACATGTCTTTGATTATGATACCTTTTACCTCTTGTGTCTCTTGTATATATGTCCAAATTACACAAGAAAGCATGCTGGTGAATGTCTAAAGTTATCCACATGCAGTACAACATCCTGGTATGTTTAGCATTAGGAGGTACTTTATCTATCCTTGCACACTATATAGGATGTAAGTAAAAGTATTGGGACGCAGTTATACTTCAAATCTAGCAGGTGTTATATTACTGTTGCAGGTATTTTGTGTACCAAATTATAACTTTGACTTGATGTTGGCACAAGAGGAAAAACAATACCAAGAAAGCTGGTGAGTGTCTAAAGTTATCCAGATGCAGTTTAACATCCTGGTATGTTTTGCATTTAACATAGAAGAAGAATATGGAGGGATGAAACCCTCTTAATGGTCACACATGCACAGCACACACAGTGACACTTGGCCTCTGCTTTTAACCCATCTTAGTACCAGGAGTCTCCTGTACTAGACTCCTTAGTATAGGAGTCTCCTAGTACTAAGGAGTCTAGTACTAGACTATTGTACAGCGCCCGGGAGCAATGGGAGTGAGGGGGGAAGGGGGGTGTCCGGTGCCTTGCTCAAAGGCACACGGCAGGGCAGGAGGTGAACTGGGACCTCTCCAAGTAGCAGTCCACACCGCGACCCTACGGCTCACAGTCCAAGCCCCTACTGACTGAGCCACTGCTATATACTATGTATTAGGACATACTTAATGTATCCTATCTGTCCTAATGTAAAACTGTTTTAAAAAAAAGGTACAAGGACAGGATTTTGAGTGTCTAAATGTATCCAGATGCAGTTTAACATACTACGCATTAGGACGTACTTCATTTATCCTTGCATGATAAATAGGATGTTAGTGAAAGTATTGGAACGCAGCAGAATCCAGCAGGTGTTATATACATGTAAGTGTTGCAGGTATTTTACGTGTAAAGCTATAACATCTTGGTATTTTTAACATTTAACATACTATGTATTAGGACATACTTCATCTATCCTTGCATACTAAATAGGATGTTATTAAAAGTATTGGAACGCAGTTATACTTCAAATCCAGCGGGTGTTATATTAGTGTTGACTTGATGTTGGCACAAGAGGAAAAGGAATACCAAGAAAGCTGGTGAGTGTCTAAAGTTATCCAGATGCAGTTTAACATCCTGGTATTTTAAGCATTTAACATACGACGTACTTCATCTCTCCTTGCACACTAAATAGGATGTTAGTATTAATATTGTAGTGCATGTTTACTTCAAATCCAGCAGGTGTTACAGTATATTACTGTTGCAGGTATTTTGCAATTTTACATACTATGTATTTCACATACTATGTATTAGATGCATTTCATCTCTCCTTGCACACTAAATAGGATGGAAGTAAAAGTATTGGGAGGCAGTTATACTTCAAATCCAGCAGGTGTTATATTAGTGTTGCAGGTACTAATTACAATTTTGACTTGATGTTGGCACAAGAGGAAAAAGAATAGAAGCAGTTTAACATCCTGGTATGTTTTGCATTTAACAAACTACGTATTAGGACGTACTTCATCTCTCCTTGCACACTAAATAGGACGTTATTAAAAGTATTGGAACACAGTTATACTTCAAATCCAGCGGGTGCCCGTCCCTCCTGATTGGGCAGCGGTCCTGAGTTTCCCAGGAACCCGAACATCCTGTCCACCATGTCTGAGTGATCCACCGGCTGCTCCTTCTCCCTCTCCATCTGCTCCAGACGCTCCTTCTGCCTCCTGGTCTCCTCCCTCTCCTCCCTCTCTCTCTCTCCTGCTGCTGGGCGATCACCACCAGTCTCTCCTGGTGGTTCCTCTCCGCCTCCACCTTCGCCCGGCGCGCCGTCATCTGGTTCCTCAGACGCTCCTCCTCGAAAAACGCTGCTTCTCGCCCTCCAGGCGGCGCTGCAGCTGCGGAGAGGAAACAGGAAGTTACACTGATTAGCATCTATTCTGTCAGATTGTAAACTTTTCTGGTAAAAACTAGAGCAGAGGAACTGAAGGGAGACATTACAGGTGGAAACAGGACTATTCTTTAAAGCTAAACGCATTAGATTTGTATTTCTCTAACTTCCAGCCACTTAACTTCGTCCTCGTCGTGTCACTGGAGCTGCAGACTTGCTCAGTTAGTTCTCCACAAAGCTATTTAATATCTCATGAAGCTGATAACAAACTGACATTAAACAAACATTTACAAACGACAATATTTATTCAACATTTCTTTCAGGACAAGAAGAGAGAAAAATAGCATTTCACACACAAAAAAAGCTCCAAACATTTACAAATATCACGGGACCTGCAGCCACATTCAAACAAATTCATTTCAAAACAAAGTAGAAAAGAAGGGTTTACGGTGACGTATCTTAGGCCAGGGTCACATGACAGACATCACTAGGTTTTCCTGGAGGCAGTGATTAAACTTAAGGCCTCAGTATGTGCCAAACTAAAATGGTCTGACAGCGATTAAAACCATCCAGCGGGCAATGCAACATTATGTTCACTTTGCACAGAGACACATGTGTGCAGAACACTACCAGCTACATAGAGGTGCAGGGAGAGCCAGGCTAACTGTTTACTCTTCAGTCTTTATGCTAAGCTAAGCTAAAGCTTCCCATTTGTTGCACACGGACATGAGAATGGTGTCAATTTACTCATCTAACCTTCAGCCAAAAAGAGTTCAAAGCTTCATCCATATCCATAGATAAAGATCAGGCTGAATAATATTATTAGTAATATATTTTTGTCTAGTTAGTGTCCAGTGCTGACAGCGTGGTTTTTTTTCTGACGCGTGATTAAAAAACCTCAATAGAAGCTTTGAATTAAAAAATATAGACATTCAGTACAGCCTTATAATGCTTTACAGATTATCTTTGTGACTATTTGTGTCACACGTCACAACACCTCCCCCTTTTGACACCAGAAGACCTCTCTTTGGCCCCTCAGCCACATGGTACAGGTAGCAGTAGTAAACATAGCGATCAGGGTTTAATCTTTAATCCATATATGTTGGGGTTTTGTCTTTTAAAAGTCAACATTTTCCCAGCGTCCATCTAGCCAAAAGGAAGGCATGCAGGATACATTAAAGTCATTAAAAAGGGATTTAATCTAATTATTTAGAAAATCCCTTTATTCAAATTGAGCATTGACGACTTTTTGTTGAGTGATGACGTTATAAAAATAATCAAAAAGAATAGAAATATTACAATCGCTACAGCCCGAAAATGCTTTACAGATTATTTTGACTAAATTGTCACACAACTTCTCCCCCCTCAACACCAGAAGACCCCTCTCTTTGGCACCTCGGCCACATGGTACAGGTAGCAGGAGTAAACATAGTGATCGGGGTTTACCTCTGCCCTGAGCCGCTGGCAGAGGCGCCGAGCGATCATCCCTCTGGTGAACGCCTGCAGCGTCAGAACGGCGCGGAGACGCCTCCAGAACGTCTGTCGGATCAGAAACCCCCGACACCGAGCCTGGATCAGAATCACACACAGACGCGTCCTCCGGTAGCTCCTGAAGTACTTCCTGGACCTGAAGACGCCTGGAGGCGCAGGAAACCAGACTGCATCTGGGAGAGGAGAGGGTTTTAAAGATGGAAGGGTGAAGACTGGAGTAAAGGGCAAGACGACTTCTTTCTTCTTCACTGGAAACCCAAAAAAGCTCCTTCCAATGCTCAGTGGCTCAGGGAAGTTATGTCTTTTCTAAAACTGGAGAAAATTAAATATTCTTTAAGAGGCGAAACCTCTAGGTTTGACCTTCTTCAAATCTCTCATTTTTGTCGACTG